>JAVQIZ010202118.1:0-20151 GCA_036023535.2 Galaxias brevipinnis
AATGGACATTCTGACCTTCAGTACGGTCACCAGAGGCCCAGAGGCGTTCATGAGGCACACCACCACTGAGAGCGAAGCTATAGGGGAGCTGGCCACCCAGCGACCCACCGGAGTAGACTTCACTTACACACAGAGTGTGACTGCACAGCCCCTGCCCCAGCCACCCAATGTCCCGCAGGCTGAGGTGATGGAGAGAGTGACTGCCAGACCTGACGTAGGAAAAGAGCCCTGCCCCACAGACAATAATACAGGCTTTGTGCTTCCTCCAACAGGTCAGTGACATGAGGTGATGGCGTTTTGGGGATTATTGACGCATCAAGTTTCTGTATAGATCAGGATAGAATTGCAGTTGGAAAATAGTTTGCATAGACAAGTGTTATTACGAAGAGCTACATTTATATCTTCTTTGTCCGCACCATTATGTTAGCTGTGGTGTTCCACCATCACTCGGACTCTGGCCCTTATGCGTTGACCTTTGGGGAGGCCATGCTTGCCTGCCAAAGTGTTGGAGCCATCATGGCCAGCCCAGAGCAGTTGCAGGCTGCACACCAGGCTGGATACCACCAGTGTAATGCAGGCTGGCTCTCGGACCAGACCGTTAGGTAAAGAGAAATGGGAGCTTCTGTCTTTTTCTTTTTGTTTGACTTTTGAATGTTCAAGTTAAATAAAATCGACCTAAACGAGTATGATAATATCCTCGTCCAGGTATTCCGTTGTGCCTTCTGCTGAGGAGTGTGCGGGGGACCTGGAGGGGCCTGGAGTCGGGTCCTATGGCCTGAAGCCAGCAGAAGAGCACTATGACGTGCACTGCTACATCAACGCTGTTAACGGTGAGGGAGAACAAACACACTTGTTTTGTTACAGTACACTGCATGCGGTTAATTGTTCATCACCTTCTCTTTACCATCACTATTTTGTATTTTTTTTTTTTGCTTCAGGGATTTAGTTACAAGTTCAACTAGTCTCATTTTCCTCTTTTCCACCGCCTCCATTTCCCCGGTCTCGCCACTGTAGGTGAGGTGTTCCATGCTGGCTCCAGCGAAGGCTTCACCTACGACGAGGCCCTGTCTCACTGTGAGGAGCAGAATGCTACTCTGGCCTCTACAGGAGAGCTCCACGCTGCCTGGAAACAGGGACTGGACAACTGCCGTGGTGGCTGGCTTGTAGACCGCAGTGTCCGCTACCCCATCAATAGGCCCCGGGCAGAGTGTGGCTCAGGGAAGACTGGAGTGAACACAGTGCATGGCCCCCTCAACCAGACCAGCTTCCCTGACCTGTTTGCCAAATACGATGCCTATTGCTTCAAAGGTGAATATTGAACTTCCGGCCCTGATCAAAGTTATTTTATGTAATTGTGATAAGAATATAAGTTGAGTGGACAGTGTTTAACTTCTTTGTTAATGGTAACATTGTTTCCTATAGTGAACATTTTACTTCTTGTCAATGAAACTGGACATAATGTCACAGAAATCCAGGATGCCCTAATTAATTTAACAACATCACATGATTTGCTGCAGCCTGGTAAGTTTTGCAAGTTTTTTCAAAGTTTTTCATGTGACAAAAAAATATTTCTGAAAACGACTACATTTTTTACCCCGAATTTACCCCATATTTTTCTCTTAAAGGTACCCCTATTGCAGTAGAGACCTCAGGTTCTGGCAACAGTTCCCTAGATCACTCAGGGGACCTGTCTGGTTCTGGCAGCAGTTCCATTGTGGATCACTCAGGGGACCTGTCTGGTTCTGGCAGCGGTTCCATGCATCACTTAAAGGACATGTCTGGTTCTGGCAATGGTTCCATGTATCACTCAGAGGACCTGTCTGGTTCTGGCAATGGTTCCATGGATCACTCAGAGGACCTGTCTGGTTCTGGCAATGGCTCCATGGATCACTCAGAGGACCTTTCTGGTTCTGGCAACGGTTCCATTGTGGATCACTCAGAGGACCTGTCTGGTTCTGGCAGCGGTTCCATGGATCACTCAGAGGACCTGTCTGGTTCTGGCAACGATTCCATTGTGGATCACTCAGGGAACCTGTCTGGTTCTGGCAACGGGAGCACTGAGATGGCCAGCGGAGTGTCAGGCCTGAGCAATGCGGACGAGTCTGGATCAGGACCAGGTCTGAGCGGTGGAGGACCTGCCATCACGGTCGTCTTCTCTGGGAGTGAAAGCATTCTGTCTGGGCAGGACTTTGACTCAGGGGCTCCCCAGGAGGCGGGCAAAGGAAGTGCGGGGATCCTGATTGTCCTTTCTGGCTCGGGCTCAGGAACGGTTAGTGGCATTGGATCTGGGAGTGGCCTCAGCTCTGAGGAAAGCCTTTTGGTGAGTGGCGAACACTCTGACCTACCATCAGGCTCCGGCTCAGGGTCAGACCCCTCTGGGAGCTCCAGCGGTGCGTCATGCAGTGGGGACTACCGTATCATGCTGATAGATGGACAGTTAGTGGAGGTGTGCATCTCCAACAGAACCACAGGCCAGCAGCTGGGGGGAGGCCGACCGGAACAGAGTGACTCTGGAAGCGGCTCTGGCATGGGTAGTGGCTCAGGCTTTGTCAAAGGCATGGTCTTTATGGGGTCATGGGTCATCGATCGGCAGGAGTCAACGTTTACAGACAAGGAGGCCTCTGTGCTCTCACGCTATGTCTCGGGACAGGGAAGTGGTGGACTTCTGTTCGGATCAGGAACCTTCCGCCTTGGGTCAGGATCGGGAGTTTCTGGCTCTGCCTCCTCTACAGATGAACAGGAGGGGGATGTGACTATCTTGACAGAGGATTTAATTTCAGATGTGTCCACCAAAACTCCATTCATCCATGGGACCGATGGCCCTGAACTAGTACCAGCAGGCCTGGCTGCTGCTACCACTACATCCCATCCCATCTCCCAGCAGACACCAGCCGGTACAGAACAACCTGAGTCAGTGGAAGGTAAGTATCGTCGAACACATTTGTCTGAGAAGATTCATCAGCGCTACCTTCACCACACAATGGGATACGAGCAGTCTTCATTTGCCTGGCAGGTTATACTGACCCATGCGAGCCTAACCCATGTGGTCCAGGGTCCTGCACAGTCGAGGATTGGGTTGGACTGTGTCAGTGTCCACCTGGGCTAGCGGGAGACGAGTGCCAGTATGGTAAGTCCCAATACTGGGAAACATACTTGCACTTCTGTTAGTAATGTTCTACAGGATATAACAATTCTTGTGTTTGAAATGGAATAGGTAAACTAAACGTACACCTTTCTAACTAGTGATGACTTTCGTCACTCCTTTTCCACTGTCTGGTTGTCTTGTGTTGTGTTGTACAGTGACTGTCCCATTGTTCATTTTGTTTGACGTTGTTTTTTGGAGACATTGGTTGTGTGTCTCTGACTGTACTATTGTGTTTGGCATGTAATGTGTTTTTCTGCATGTGGTGGCCTTCCTGTACGTCAGCCTCTGTCCACTCTGTGCTGTGTTGTGCTGTGCCCCTAACACAACACTGCCTCCCAGCTGCATGGCTTTAAACCGGCCTGGGCACATGTGTGTGTGTGTGTGTTTTGGTACATGTGGGGGTTCTCTTCTTTACATGAATCCGAATAATGATTGGCTGCCGCGTGCTGGTGATCCAAACATGTAAATAGCCAGTCCAGGCTCATTTTGGGTCAACAAACTAAATTAACCTTAGCATACTTACATCTCAAACGACATATAACCCTGCCAAAGCTAGTTTGGATCACACGTTGCGGCAGTTCTGATCAATCAGATTCTGTGAACTCTTGAGGTGTGCTATCCCACCTCCACCTAGCCCTGCTGTCCCCCACCTCCCTCTGAGGCCGCAATCTCACCCCACCCCTTTTTTGCAGAGGTAGATGTATGCCACTCTGACCCTTGCGCCAACGGAGCCACCTGTGTGGAAAGTGGGGACTCTTACATATGCTTATGCCTGCCCAGCTACGGAGGGGATCACTGCCAGATCGGTATGAGGTTGGCTTTCGCCAAACACGACTAACAATAGGCTCTCACAAGCAACATGACATAACATTGATGCAAATCAAGTTATCACTGCTAGCGCCAGCCTCCGCAGCAGCATAAGTGGGTGTGGGGCTGATTTGGAATTTATTGGCTTTTCAGGCATTGGGCATGCCTGCCCTGCTATAGACGCAGACCTAAGATTAGTTTACTCTTCTTAAATCCCAAGATTACGGATTTAAGGGAAAAGCTAAACTGGCATCAGGTCTATGTGAAAAGGCCACTTGCATCTATTCCATACATTTCCTTGCTGAAGCCAGCTGGGAATTCTGGGTGGGGACTTCTGTTTTCTTTCTTTGCTCCTTTTAACCATAGGGTATGTCACAGTAGCTGAAGTAGCCATCTTCAAATAGAAATTAAGTAATTGAGGTCAGGCAAGAGGATGAATGAATCCCTTGAATGTCACAGAGGAGAAAAACTATGGAAATTTACCAGGCCTAGTAGTCACAGTTTTCCTCTGACGTAACCTAACGGCTTATTTATGGAGGGAACCAGCCTCCAGAGCAAGGTGTAGGACGGTGTAGTTGTTTGTCTGGAAGAGGTACAGCATATAACTTTGTGATGGTAATATTACTGCACTGGATATTTGACTGGATAATACTAATTTAAATTATTTATAGAAGTTCTCTATACTGCTTACAGCCTTTCACAAACACTTGATTGAAAATAGGAATCATCTGTGGAAGGAGAAGTGCATTTTCTCATAAAATGAGACTCAGCATTGGTCGTTCAGATGTCTCTGTACAGTATGTGTTGGGGGTCAGGTGAAAAACCTCATGGGGACTATGATTTTTTACATCATACACAGTCAGTGCACAACATCCATACAAGGTGCTGAGTGTCGGCTTTACCGGTTGTCGCATCTTTTTTTGACTTGATATCTCACTCCTACCTAATTGCCTTTGTGGGTCCAGATGAACAAGAGTGCAAGGAGGGTTGGACTAAGTTTCAGGGGAACTGCTATCTGTACTTCTCTGAGAGGGAGACCTGGCTGGAGGCGGAACAGCGCTGTACGGACCTGAACGCACACCTCGTCAGCATCATCACACCAGAGGAGCAAGACTTTGTCAACTGTAAGTTGCACATGTCTGTGTTTCTCCATGTAAAGTTGCGTTTGATTTTCTGTGCCTGGGTGCAGAGAGAGAATAACAGCTCCTAACGGTTTATCTCCTCACAGCAAATGCACAGAACTACCAGTGGATTGGGCTGAATGATAAGATGGTAGAGCATGAATTCCGCTGGTCAGATAAGACACCTCTGGTAAGTCTATGAACCGTGTCCCTCTCCTCTATAGAGGCATGAGCAAAGCAAGCACTATGCCGTAGTCATGAAAAGAGCAGCCCACTAACTCTAGTACCCCTACTCTCTACTCAGCAATTTCTCAATTGGAAGCCCAACCAGCCAGACAACTATTTGCACTCTGGAGAAGACTGTGTGGTTATGGTCTGGAGTGATAATGGCCAGTGGAACGACGTGCCCTGCAATTATCACTTGCCTTTCACCTGCAAGACTGGCTCGGGTACACCCACTGACTTTAAACAGATTTCAGTTCAATGTGTGCCTAGGGTTCCCTCTAACACAGTACAATTCTGTATCTATTCCTACAGTTTCATGTGGCTCACCACCATCGGTAGAAAATGCCAAGATGTATGGGACCATGAAAGAGCATTACCCTGTCAACTCTATCATCCGTTACCAGTGTGGCAAAGGTTTCATACAGCGCCATCGACCTGTTGTGCGATGCAAGACCGACGGGCAATGGGAGACACCCCAGGTGCAATGCACTGAATGTGAGTAGGCTCCCCTCAATGTATTTACTTAGTAGGGTTAGTTACCTGACATCACATACAAAAAACTTTGGTAATGACTATATATCATATCTTTTATGCAATGTAGTGATATATGCAATATTTCTGAATGTATTTGTTGTTAATATGAAGCTGAGGGGGATTTAACAACATACTTTTCCCGTTTTTTTAATGTACCTTCCTAACAGCAATCACATCTAGCGACCGATTACAGCTGATGTCCTTCAGGAATCGAAGAGAAACAGCCAGAAGCCAGATTCACTAAGCAAGGAGAGAGGGTATTGGCAAGCTATTTCAAAAGAACATGTACAGTACACAAAAGCCATTTTCTATAACTGAAAAAGATAGACTAAATAGTTTTACATGCCTCATTCTAAATAAATGCAAAGACCAAAGAACCAAGCAGCGATTATATTATATTGGTTTATGTTTCTATTTAAAAAGGAAATGATTGTTCCTTAATTTTCCTATCCCTGTCTTCCATTGTGAAAAATTATGCCTATAATTATATTCTGCTGTTCAGAGTTATATAATTATTTTCGTAATTCAAATGTTGATAATTGATAATTGGATCTATATCCTCAAGCTTAGATCTACAGTGTGCATTTACAAAGGATTGCATCAGTGGCATTCTTTGGGTATCCGCCGGTTTAGTCTGAATCCTTGCTAAACTACACAGTACCACCTATTGGTAAATACTGCTTGTTTGTAGTAATGGGTTGCTACAGTAGGTTTTGAACCAAGGGACAGGTTTGTTTGTTTACCAGAAAAGTTTATGTGAAATGCATCAGGTAGCATACTGCACTATGCTACTTTGGGAAGAGGAAACTGGCAAAAAGGACCAAAACCCGTCTGTCTTGACCCAAAGGGAGATATGTGTTATGACATTTCATCCACAGCATGTGCAGGAAGCATTTATAAGTTCTAATTTTTTTATTTTGTAGAGTTGAGTTATTGATGTAAAATTGACTGTTTTAGACCTCAGAAGCGTCTGTAGAGGGAGTATTGTACTTTCATTACGTATGTTTGAAGATTTGAACTAAAACTATTTAAAAGCAGCATGGGTTGTGCAAAATGGAGCTTTAATCATCCCAAAATCATTTTGAATGAATATTAAAAAGAGTGATGGGGAGACCTTATTTATTTAATCATTAAAAGCAAGCAACCCTTTAATACTAGTGTCAATACATACCAACTACAGCACTAAGGATATACTGTGCATCCATTAATTTAGAAATGTCACACAGTGCTGTTATCGATGCTTGAAACACTGGATGGGAACCGTCCTACACTGAACCGAAATTGATTTACGAGTCATAGCAAACTGAAAGAAATAAAGTTTAAAATACTCGTTTAAGGTGGTCATGAGTGAAACGGAAAGTTAGGTAGAATCAGTAATACTGGGTCTGTGATTAACCCCAGTTCAAAATCAGATACCTTTCTAAAGAGATTGCAGATGAATTGTAGTCAAACCCTTTGCATAAACAACTGTTTTTCAGGTTCAGTCTTTAAATGCCTTTATGTTAAGATGATTTCTACTTTCAGGAGGCTGTGCAGTGCATAGTGACTCTGTGGGACCTACTGGCTGTGTACCATAATGACTAAGTTGTAAATGAATCTCTCTCTATATCTATTAAATTATTGTAGCAACTTCCAGTGGAACGTTTTCTTTTGTTGACATTGTGGCTGTGTGAATTGCTTTTAGTCCTTTGTATTTCAAATCTTTGTACACCTCGTCATTGTATACTGTATGTTGGAGGCAGTGCCTCCTTGACTCTTGTATCATACGATGGCTCTTAATTATATGTCAAACCAAAGAAAAACAGAATCTCATTCTTAGCATTGTTTGTCGTTAGGATGCCCATTGCTCTCCCATGTCAGTTCAGCGGCATAAATATCCCTTTTCACACCACTGTCTTAAGCAGCTGGGGTACAAGGGCAAAAGTGTGGCGGACGAGTACAACTTGCCCATGTCTAACCTGTACTGTTTTCATTCTTACTCCTGTCTAGCAAATTTGTCTGTTGAAGCTCTTGCATAATTTGCCTTTTTTTTTTTACTTTTCATGTTTCAATGTCTGTATTCTGTAAACTACAAGAAACATCAAATAAAGATACTCTGATTATGACTCGAAATACGTTCAAGTAGAAAGTTCCATCACCTCACTCTCATTCATGGAGAGCCGCTACTAAAACATTCCAGGCTAGGGCAACAAAAGCGTCTTTGCCTGAGCGTCAGTGCACTCAGTGTTTTTGACGGACTGGTGGGACACGGCTGTGAGTCATAGGAATAACCAAACGACAGCACATTTCTATTTGCCCAACGGTTGGGGTTGCTGATGAGGACAGTCTTGGCTGGTGACTGAAAGGAGCCCTGTCTGTGGTTGTGTTGACCCCACCTGCCTTTGCTCCAGCTGTCAGTCTGACACTCCACACCAGTCCACCTCTTCAGCCCAGCTCCCCTGACCATGTCCACCCTCCTCCTCTCTTGGCCCTTAATCTCACTACAATACTTTGCTTCTTGTCCGTTAACACCCTCTGCTGGATCATAGAATAAAGCAAGTTGGTATATGGTGTAGTCAGTTTCCAAACTGAGAGGGAAAAACAAATCAAAATAGATGTTTGAGGTCAGTTAATTTATCTATTAAAAATAAGTTATTCCATGTGCCTAATATAATTATATTTTTCACCACCATCAACTAAAAATACATGCTGTAGTTACATACTAGAAGATCATAGTACATTTTTAACATAGCTTACATTGCAGGAGGTGTCAGAAAAACACCCCAGATAGTAGATAAGTAAATTAATCATTGAGGTAATATGCATAATATCACTGCAGAAATCTGGTTCAGGCAGTAAGTTAATTAATACATGAGGGCTGATTCATATTGAACTGCAGCTACAATGCAGTGACATAGTACATTTCAATCTTTACAAAAACGAGTGTTGTCATGCATAACGTAGAGTGACCAGCCACTACAGTAGGGGCAGTAGGCTAGTCATATAGAGTGGTCTAGGCATGTTGGCCCAAGGAGAGCTTCTCTAATGGAGGATCGTCACAAATCTCGCAGTTCCAGCGCTGCCATTAGAATGATCATGTGGCTCAGCTCTCCCCGTAGACACATTCGGCGAGTGGTCGATACCATAAGAAGGTTTGTGCATGCAACACTACCACTTGGGTGCAGCTCAGCAATTTGAGGCCTTCGTCCCAGCCTTATTGGACTCAGAGAAGGACACACAGGACCCTAGACTCTCTCGGCACCATAACAGTACACCCCGTGCTTGTGGTGTGGCGGTGGGAAGCCGAAGCTACGCACCCCTGGCTCCAAGGGACCACAGTTTGTGCGGGGTCTGGTGATAGGGTAGCGCAGGCTCCCGTCGGCCAGCCAGCCGGCGTCACAGCGGTCCAGTCCCGTGAACCTCCAGGCAGCATAGAGCTGGCCCACCTTGGCTATCTCAGTGCCGTCCTCCTGGCACGCCAGCTGGGCTTCGGTCAGGTTGAGTTTCAAGGGGTGCTGGAGGTAGTAAACCTTACCTAGGTGAAAATGTATATATATATATATATAATAGAGTTGAAAGATCGCTTTTTAGACTAGATTGAACAACACAAAAGAAGGTATCTTTTGAATTTTGTATATATTGGTGTACAATTACAGCTGGTCATTCCCTGTCAGAAGCATTGAACCTGTTGCTCACCCTGGAGATAGGAGGAGAAACAGAAGACATCAAAGCGGTGTTGGCGGTGGCGGCTGCCGTAGCTCCGGACCCCCGGGGAGAGACCCAGCCCCCCACATGGCTGCCTGGGCTGAGTGATGGGGTACTGGACTGTCCCGTCTGCCAGCCAGCCTGCATTGCACCAGTTTAGACCCTCCTCCCAGGCCTGAAAGAGCTGCTCAAAGGTGGCCAGGGTGGAGTCCTGGTCCCTGCAGACTTGCTGGGCCCACTGGAAGTTCAGGTGGTAGCGTCCATGCGGGGGCTGATAAGGGTAAACTACACCTGGGTATGGGACAACAATAGTCAGATAAAATCATGCAGTTGGGAGGCATATTACTGTACTACAGTCTTTGAGGTCATGCCAAGATATAACGTCCGTTGGGAACGAGAGACAGGAGAGGACGATGCTTGCCTCGTAAGTCGAGGTCTACATCGGTGCTCACGTCCTCCAGTCCGTCGATGACCTCACAGCGGTAGCGGCCTGTGTCGTTTAACTGGAGATCAGTCAGGACAAGGGTAGCATCCCCTGGGAGCTCCCGCCTGAGGCGCACTCGGCCGCTGAAATACACACCGAAACACACATCGACATGAGATATCGCTGATCTAAACACTGTTGAAACCAGATAGCTTGAGGAGGGTTGAGTCAGGTGCTTGTTTTGTTAGGCATGTGCAGCATGTCAAGGAAGGGGGCTGGACTTTCTTTGTCTAAATCTATGTGTGTATCCCCATGAATATATCATGAGCCTGATAAATACCTGAAGTCCCCGAAGCTGCGGTTGCGAGAGCCGATGGCCACCAGCACGTCTGTCTCATGGCCCCCAGCAGAGGGCATCCAGGACCACTTCACCCTCACCCTTCTGGGGGAGCTCGGCTCCGGCTCATACCAGTATCGGCATGGCAGGGTGGCGTTGGCCCCTCGAGCAGCCAACACAGACGGCTGGGATGATTCGACAAAGAGTTTCACCCCATTGAAATGGACTGGGAAGAATGAAGTTAGAGTCAGAGCGATGTTCAGAGGCAGAAAATAACAGATCTAATTAAAGTGGTAAATCATTTACTCCATCTACACTTTGAGAGAATTTTGTCAGTAGGAATTTTAACTGAGGCTTACTGATAAAAGAACATCTACAAACTAATTTGAGCATATTAGTCAGAAACGTCAGAGAACTTACTCTCCCCATTGCCATTGCCATTGAGAAAGTCCTTGTAGAAGAAATGTTTGGAGTATCCAGGAGCAGTTTCAATCAGGCAGCAGAAAAGCAGCTGGAACCAAATCACCAGCAGAGGGCGAAGGTCATCCACCATCATGATAGATCCAGTACGGCCCCTTTCCCCACAAGTGATTCCTTTCAAGTGGTTAAAAGCTGTAGTCCGCTATAATTTCGTTCTTTTTACCTGGAAAACTAATCCAAGTTTTTACCCCTAAATAAAAAAAAGCGTTTAATTAGTGATATAATCTGCTGACTTTCTTGGAATTTTATCTAGGCCTACTCAAATGCAGATGCTCATATGCATTCTCCAAAAAACCAAAGCATACAATTTTGCCTAAAGAACCGCCCATTGTATTGCAGATGGTGTAATCATTTGCGTATTTATAATTTATTTATTTATTTTTTATATCTAAACCTTTATCCGTTATTCGGAAAATCCAGATTCTGATAAGAACTGTTTTAACTGATTACACCAAATCCAAATTTTTGTAATTATATTACGTAGTCCACACTATTTGTAACTCATCAATAATGTTATTATTATTTATTTTTATAATTACCAAATTAATTCAGTCAAAAAGCTGAGGGATTGACAGAGAATAAAATGTTTTGCATTAATGACCTGCCGGGACCATTTATTGTGCTGACACTGTATTTTTGCCAGCATCAGACTTCTTGTACATTCAATCAAATCAGCTGTCTATTTAGTCAGCACAGTTCGAAGTGAGGGCAGTCTGACACCAAGCTATTTTGTTGGAAATGACTACCTATAATTTTCTGCACCAAGATTATTTTAAAGAGACAGTCAGGTGTTTTCAAAACAATTAAAAATGCAGGCCAAAAGGTATCAATATTAATTTGAAATAATGCTTTTTGTTATCTTCACTGTTTTTTTAACCAATAGACCCCTGAGGCCCTCCGGTTCAAGAAGGCTTGACTTCAACATTTATGGATATATGCTTAAACTGTATAAAATGTGCAGTTTTAAAGTAAAATGCAATGAACAGTAAAATGCAATGAACAGTAAAATATGTGTAGGAATAGAAAAACACCCCAAAATACTGGTGTCGGCTATTCCTCTTACCGTTCGCTCCAATAAGTTTAAATCCATTCGCAAGCAACAAGCAAATACGTGAAATGTGGAAGAGCTGGTGTTTAGACGCGACAAGAGAAGGTGCGCATGTCTAAAATTTAGCGGACCGTCACCAACAGTTGCTATATAGCCTTTCGATCGAATTTTCCCAGGCCCATATTACAAATGCATGCAATTGGCTTAGGGTTCGTGAGAGATGCAACATGTATTTATTTAACTGAAAAAAAGATCACTATAGAAACACACACTGGTCGCAGTACACATAATGTCATTAGGAGAAGTAGTATCTTTTATCACAACAGCACCATCCAAAACAAATGAGCTCATCTTGTCCAGCTGTTCGGGGGAGATTTTAGCGACCATCTGAGAAAGCACAGAGGACTTCTCTCATCTGAAACATCCCCATGCAAAGTATAAAGCAGATGTTTGTCAAGCAGGATCCTTGGAACACTCCATCTGGGACTTTGTTTCTGGGTGCACTCCCCTTTTATTGGGATCTAGACAGTTTTTGTTGACACTGAATAACACTCAAAAGGCATATCTGCACAACACACAACAGATGTGCTAGATAAGTTGTTCTTCCATGTACTCATACAATGCAGATGAAAGCCTGTGCTAGGGGCTAGACATACCAGGATTGTACACATAGCTTGAAGATGAAGGGCTAAAAGGGTGTCATTACCCCCATAAACACCAGACTGCGACAACCAGAGACTAAATGCTCTGGCAGCCATCCTCCATTTTTCTCTTAGTAGATGAGTTTAAGTCTGTCATCGTGGCAAACAATATCAATAGATCACCTAATTCCATCCTGAATGCAAGACGTTATTTTTCTTCGAAAGGGTGATGGTCCTATTAAATAATGACCTGGTTAAATGAGAAATTATATCAGAAAAATAAAAAAGTTAACTTTTTAGGTCCTGTCTCAGCCAAAATTAGAAACAGTCCAATATGGTCGCATCAGTCAGAACTACCTTTATTTTCTCAAAGTCGTGTTTTTTTTTTTGAGTTTAGTTCTCATTTTAGTGAGGCTAGATCACATCCACTTTTCACTGAGCTCACTCAACTGACAAGTACACAGTCCCCTGAACGGGGCCCCTCATGACATCACCAAACAATCAGGTTCTGCCTGCGCAGACAGCCTGGCTCTTTCCTGTCATGCCATCCACACCGACTCAGCCACACGTATTATTACACTACCAATTCTGTCATAAATTAAAACACGTCTAAACATTTTGTTCTGAAATCAAAATTTCGTAAAAAAGAACAATCAGATGCTGGGCTAAATCAATTTTCTAAAACTATCAACGGAATGACCAAACACCCACTTAAAATTAAGAAATCAATTTGAATCAATCATGTATTAAGTGCAACATATTAGGCCATCATATAACACAAAATGTTTACGTTTCAGTCTTCCCATTGATAGATAAATACAATACACAGAGAATGAGTAATTGAAGTGCCACTGTTCATTAAGATTTTTATAACACACTTTTTAACAAGCTGTTTCAGCCTAATTCAGTATCAGATTTCCCCCCAGTACCACACCAGCATGCAGTTGAGCTTTGTACAAACTTTGAGATGGGATGATAATCTGACAAGGTAACACAGAGGAAATAACCGACAATTCAGACAAGAACCATATATATATCTACAACACAACAATTGATAATTTAGGGTCTTTGTTGCAGAGACAGAAACCATTTTAAATTCCATTATATGCATGGTAACTTTTGAGAAGAATAAGAGGGGTTTAATTTACATGGTGATATGCCCTTGAGAAACAGCAACAACTTGCACAGATTCAAAGTCAATCAAATTCAAAGCATAACAATTTGTATAGTCACAATCAGAGTTTAATGTCCAACAGTTGTTTCAAGCTTGAAATTTGGATGGAAAAAAGAGCCACTGATCACTAATCTATATAAAAATAGTACATTCTATGCACTCAGTACAACGTTCTGTGTTATTAAATAGGCGTAAACCACTTCTGACTTCAATCAGGATGTCTGCGGTATTGTGGTCATTCTTCTGAGTTCATGTGCATTGCCCGGGAAGCTGAACATAATCACCTCAATAAGACTGGGGTCAAAGGACATGGATGGAGTGCTGACAGTTTCTGGGAAATAGAATCTTATTCATCACAGCCCAGCAGCTCCATGCGCAGGGTGATGCGCTCATGCCACTCCCAGGGCACAACACGCACGTATCGGGCATAGAATGGTGGCTCAAATAGGTTTTTCTTGTGAGTGTTGTTGTCAACATTGCCCTGGAAAATCTGCAACAAAACAGGAATACTTGGATCAATGATAAATTGTAATATCTGTTGTTTGAAAGCAACTTTTGTGTTCCCCAGTAAAATCTATTCTGTAAAAATGCTCCCATGCAAGACAGTTTAGTATAAGAGCAAGAATTCCTAGACAGAGGACAAAGTGATAAGGAGTCTTACGCAATGCTGAGTTCATAATACTTTAATCTCACCATGAAGATTTTACAACCTAAACTGTTCCCGCCCCTCCCTGCTGTTCTGGGAAAGCCCTAGGCTACGTCATAATGTCAGCGGTGTGTCAAGGGTCGGCTCAATAAAAAAGATCAAAGGTTTGTATTGTAGCATCAGTCCTTATCTAAACAGCAGCTGGGTCAATCTCTGGAATGGCTTAAGATGACCTACTCCTATCCAACCTAGAGACGGGCCTCCCTGGTTGAATGGTTTTATAAACCCCTACAGAGATATAGAGCGATATAGCATCTTTCCTACAGACGTTTTATTTCAAAGTAATCCCTGATCGTCACTTATTCTACATATTTTTACACACTATGTTTTCAGCAATGTAAAGTCCCAATATATATGACATTTCAACATTATAATTGTTACACTTACACCTTCTCATTCATAGACTCATTTATTTAAACTTATTCCACATGGCCTGCCACCGAAAGGACTAGGCTTATCATTGTCTCCAGACATGGTCAAAACAGGAAGTCAAGAGATAATGCAACAACCACTGATGTTGGGATTGAGGGAAGCAGTGAGGGAACATCATGGCACTGAGAGATGGCTGCACTGGGCCTGTCACTCACAGGCCGAGCTCCCATAGCCTCTAAAATGGTTATTTAAGTGCATGTACCCTGAGACAAAGGTTTGATCAACAGGACTACATGACGAAACCATACTTTGCAAAGTAGGAGTAGATAACATATTGGACATAACAGGAGTTGTAGTCTAATCTGACCTTGTCACCATGAGTGCTGTCCTCCTTCACCATGCTCCAGGACTCTCCGTTGTTGCTGTAAGCCACTTTGAAGGCCGACACAAACTGCTGCACCCCAAAGTCCTTGGCCCCCTGGGTGATGATGCCTGTGAGGCGCTTGGTCTTCTCCATGTCGACCTGAACCAGAAGCAGAAAAACGGTCAGGTAAAAGGGGTTTGAGGGAGGGGTGTTGCTTCTTCAACATTGACTAGCCAGGTGATTGAACCACTGAGGTTTCTCAAACCTGGATCCACTCAGAGCGGTTGTTGGTGGCAGCCGACCAGGCGTTGGTCTTGCCCTGCTTATCCAGCCTGGCAAACTGCGGGTGCCAGGTGAAGGCATCGATGCCCCAGGTGCGAAAGGAACTGGAGGCAGACAACTGTCCGTCAGAGACCAGGCGGGACTTCATTCCCAGAGGTTGGGCGCAACCCGCCGTGTTTGAATTGACTGTGAACAAAACATCGGGAGGAGAGCGAGCGAGAGAGAGAGAGAGAGAGAGAGAGAGAGAGAGAGAGAGGGGATGGAAAAAATTTAATAGTCGAGAGAAACTAGTTATCCCACCGATGGAAAAAGTTAACATTCCCAGAGCTTTTCAAGGAAACTACAGAGATTCAACCAAAGAAGAAAAGCTGATAGATATTTTGGACACACTGGACAATTTGAAAGACTCAATATTGCGGGCATTAGATATTCGGAAGCAATTACAGTTATACTGAATGTGATACACACAGTTCAGAAATGAAAGCAGCTGGTAAAACAAGGATGGATGTGGCATGTGTATGCTAGTGTTAATGTTGCACATTTTAGTGGGAATATCTGTTGTTGCTCAGGGCTGTACTTTGAATACTGTTCATACCACTCTCAAGTCCATGTGGTCTAACCACAGCTGAATGTGAACCCATGTCATGCATTCCCAATAAACCCTCCTTACTGTCTTCACGCCCGTCAATACAACCACACTCCAATGACAATACCACGGAACACATGGGGAAAGTAAAAGAAACAACAAGTATGTTTTCCACAATGATGTTTACATGTTTTAATGACACATAGAAAACCACTAAATGGTTCAACTAGAAATGGGCTCCTATTCCTGGATAATATGCATAATGCATGCATAGTTTCCTATCCATCTCCCTCTTTTCATTCACAAATTCATAAATTAAAGAATTATAAAAGCCTTTTAGCATTTTGCAGTAAAATATCCTGAGTGAGAATGGCAGACAGTGTAATATTTGAGAATCTGCTTTAAGAAAAGAGAATGGTGTGTTTACCATGAAGCTCACAGCCCACCAGCTCCATGCGCAGCGTGCAGGCCTTACGGCACACCACAGGGATGATGCGAATAAACTGCGCTACGATTGGCTGGTCAAACAGGTTGCTCTTGGTGCTGCCGTTATCCACGTTACCTGTAAAAACCTGCGGAACAGAACAAAAAGAAAGGAGATCCATTTGTTATATTTCATTATACTTCATTTTGAACATCACTGACAAGAGAAGTCTAACATCTTTGGTAAGTGAGGTATATGGGATTAAGAAGCCACAACCTTGTCCTTTCTCTGGCCCTCAGATTTGTACATGGTGTAGTCATTGCCATCATAGCTGGTGGCCACCTTGAAGGCCTTGACATACTCCGCGGTGCCCAAACGACTGGCCCCTTGGGTGATGAGGCCGGTCAGACGCATCTTGGTCTGCAAGTTCACCTAAAGTCACAGGGAGCAAAGAGCCATTTATTTAAGTCTATGTTTAAAACTCACAGATCACACCATAGGCGTAAAGTCTTTGATTTACTGCTACAAGGGTTTGTTATGGAGGCCTATCTGTTATATCTCCTATCACCATAGCTGGAATGAGGTCACTGCAAATACTGTTGATTCATCAGCGATTGATTATGTGGTCTGTCAATCTCACCTCGATCCAGGGATTTCTGTCGTGGGTGGCGGAGGTCCATGCGTTAACCATGCCCTGGTTATTGAGCCTAGCCAGCTCTGGACCCCAGCTCTGAAGACCTAGAACGGCGTAGTGTATAGACGAGGCGGAGATCTGCGACTGCACGATTCCCCCACCCTCCATACCCAGCAGAGAGATGCAAGCTGAAACAAACACACACACACACACACACACACACACACACAGATAAATCTCAGCTCAAATCTATTAAAAAAATGGATTATAAACAGACACTTTTACAGCAAACTACTTATTTACTAAATTTCAGAGTACATGCAGGTCTGATTAAACCGTATTGTTTTGTGTGGACCTACGTAGCTGGCATTGCTTTCCGACGTATGGAGAGGGGCAGCGGCAGTTGTAGTCTCCGTCCAGATCTCTGCATGTCCCTCCATTCTTACAAGGATGACTGGCACAGTCATTCACATCTGGAAACGAAGAGAGCACCCACAGGTGAGGCAGGTCAGACAAAGAGGCCACAGGCTCATAAAAGCAGGCGAGGAGCCACAATAGCCAAGACTGTGTGCCGTCCTCCCAGCAGAGAGCAGGTGCTCTCTCTCCATGCCCAGCCACTGACAGTGGTGACCCTTGGGGCCAGGTCAAGGTGGAGGAAGGGGACACAGGCTGCTCAGAGTTCACGTACATAAGAGCCATGCATATGAGAAGAAAGACAACATTGTTCAGAGCATGCCGTCTTTGTGTTCCGAGTGTACGAAATACACTTTCAGCTTTTGTGTTCTATTAGAGGACGCCCGATGGTTTCTAAATTGTTTGCCTATAGCCCATTGGCTGTCTCATGTCATTTCCACAAATCAAATTACTACATATGACTAAGGCTGGGTTACTAGACACAAGAGGCTGCTGCCGTGGCTTAAATGAATGATCTCAGTCAAGAGATATTCTCTCACAAATGATACATTCGTTATTATTTAGAAAATACGTTTTACGTAAAATAAAAATAGTTTAAATGAAATTTAACAACTCTATGTGAGGAATCATTGTTCTGATTGCAGGTTTGGTTACATGTATATTTAAACTCCACATTAGGATGTGACTAGGATGGTTCTACTGACAAAATAATCCACAAAACTGAGGGATGAGTACATTTTGAGATGCAGGGTACAAAATACTCAGAGCATTAACCAATAGTTGTAGAAAACTAAATTATTTAATACATTTTCTCCATTAAAGGTAAAATGTGATTACCAAGTGACCATGGACACCAATGTTTCTGGACAGCACTTTTACTGTAGCTCTTTCCCTTCCCCACTGGGAGGCACACTTGCCTTATAGATGGCTGTAATGGCTAATGTTACTAATATCCTGTGCCTTCATCAACATTTGGCCAGAGTACAATGAAATAAAAATGAAAGTCTTGGTTTTGTTGAACATACGTTAGAAATGTTAACAGTATCGTGGTGAACTTTAAAACGTGTTTACTATAAACTTTGTTATACGCTGTAATAATTTGTGGGTACAAGTTGTTCCTTGGCCTGTTTGTTCCTGGAGTTTCCACTAGTTAGCCAATCCTCTAGAGGATGGACCCTGCAACAAGCAGACTGAGTCTCACCCAAAGGGCCTGTTTTGATACAATTCAGGTTAACACTAAGAGGATTGATCAATAGGTTAAAACCATTCCCGTCCTGTAACAGCAGACATGCACGAACACACACACACACACACACACACACACACACACATTCCAACAAACACAGACATGCACAATGTAGTTTAGCAGCAGTACCGGGAAATCGTATGCTTCTATTCAAGGTCAGATACTGTATATTGGCTTAGAGGATTCTTTCCCAAATCCCAACTAAAGTAGTTTTAGTCAACAAGCAAAGATGTGTGTGTGTGTGTGTCTTAAAGACAGACAAAAGACTTTTAGCTGGCCTTGTCATAAGCTGATCAAAAGATTCCACAGTGAAATAGGCACATTTATATACGTGCATACACCTAGCAATAGGGATCTTCCAGCCATGCTGATGCCATGTGTGTAGATAGACAGAGCCACTGTGGTCCACCCCAGCTCCCTACTCAAAAAGAACATGACGTCTGACTGGATGACGTTACTGGGAGTGGACAACCAGATAGCACAAACACTGCAATTGGTGGTCAGACTGGGAGTTGTCTTTCCACAACTGTATGGCATCCTTCTCCACATGCAAAAGTAGGTGAGCCTCTGTACACACGCACACATCTGCCACCATGTATCGAATGCAATTCTAGGGAAAAAGGAAATTCACTACGGAGTCCACTGTTCAATCAGGTGAAGTTTGTGAAAAGTTTAAGTTTTATGCGAGGGAGGGGCAGCAGCATACTAAGAGCTTTGGAATGGCCTTCAGTCATTAGCTAAACAGAGCAACCCCAAAGCCAGCTGAATGGAGGCCTTTCATGAAACTCGTGAGCATACTACAGATTTCTGCTCACTTAGTCATAGCAAAGTTGCATCTATATTTGTACTTTTCAAGTTATGGAACAACAGACTAAAAGAGATAGTGCAGTAGCATGTCTGTTGGTCTCCCAGGTACTTTGTGTTCTAGACTGTTCCCGTAAAGGCTATTTTGGAATGGACTGTGCTTATGTGACGGTGGACAGCAGTACACTCTAAAAACGC
The DNA here is from genome assembly GCA_036023535.2 of Galaxias brevipinnis. Lineage (NCBI taxonomy): Eukaryota > Metazoa > Chordata > Actinopteri > Galaxiiformes > Galaxiidae > Galaxias > Galaxias brevipinnis. The sequence continues at coordinate 19,651 of JAVQIZ010202118.1, forward strand.
TCCATGGATTGAAATATTCTCAACTGGCAAGCCAAAGACAACTTGCATAGCCATAAAATGCTGTTTCAATGATAAACAGCAGGTAAATTACTTTAGTGGGAAATTTTTGATTTGGTTAACTGTCAGGATAATACAGCAGTGTATTCCTCAACCCAGTCGCACAGGCAATATCATTTAGATACAACAACTGCACTGGGTACATCCAATCTCAGGCATGTTTGTGCGAGAGTGGGTGTTTGTACACTCCTGTTTTTGACAGACCTAAACGGCCATCTGCAAACGCAGGTGGCATATGTAGAGCAGATGCCGGGACAGGAGCTTTTACAATACTTACTGATCTGGCAGTGCACACCGTCAAAGCCTGGCTGGCACTTGCAGATGTACTCGTTAAACACATCTCCCCGTCTGGTCAGAGAGTTCACCTCGCAAGACCCGTCATTACTACAAGGGTTGGGACTGCAAGGCCCTGAGAGGTCGGGATACACATAACATAGTTGCACA
>JAVQIZ010202127.1:0-42767 GCA_036023535.2 Galaxias brevipinnis
TACGTGTCTTCTGTACGTGTCCTATGTACGTGTCCTTATGAATGCTGATTACGTCCACTCCCCTCCACCTTGACCAATGGGATCGTCATGGTATTTCACCACCGTATCAATTAGGTAGAGGCTTAACTAAGATAGAGCTGAACTATAACTATATACGGTAGGCTAAAAGGAAAAGGTAGATGTGTGACGATAATAGATTTCTTACCCAAAATAGGTTTAAACTCAAATGAAAGGATTGTGGAGAGAAGTCTTCTCTCTCTTCTCACAAATGTTGCGTTTACAATTGAGAACAAAAGATGGCCACTGTTCTTAAGTTATTCATTACACACGTGGAATAAATATAAAAACTTAAAGCAGATACATGTATGTATAAGTATAAATCCCTCATGCCATACATTGTTAAAGTATCAGGTTTAATTCTGAAATGTTTAACATATGATACTGTGCGTTACAAGTCTCGCGTTATGTATGACAAGTTTAGATAAGAAGACATGTCCATGTATATTATCTGCAGGTAAAATGCTGTAGTTCTTTAGGAGTCATCTACAAGTTTCCCCCAAGGGAAATAAGTAAATGATATGTCACAGACAACATGAACATTTCCACCGTAACATTTACCAATTACACATTCATGTATCTCTTAAGATTTGAAAAGCGGGTTTGTTATAACTGATTGTCGCTAAGTAAAATGAAGAGGGTCAATCCTACCTGTAGTTCTACAAGCACAGTAATGTATCACATCTCCCTATATTCATCTTTGCAATAAGCCAAAAATAAATGAATCACTTTACTTTTTGGATAACTACATCAGTCTTTTAGAAAACACCTTATTATCTGAATATTAATATAAAATAACATAAAATTAAAATTGATTGAATAATATAAAGAGTATTTTATATGCATAACAGTCTTTGTGTTCATGCATTAATAGGGTGTGATTCATTGTTCTGCAAGAAGGGCACCAGTCCAACATGTGAACAGATGATTTATGTGGCCATCTGTTTTGTTTTGATCATAATTTGATTATCTGTCTTTGTGTGATGACTTTAGATGTCAAGACCCATTCTGTTGTGGTACATCCACCCACACACACACCCTCACACACACACTCAAAATGTGGTTCATACCGAAGGATTGAGTTACCTCTCGATCACAGTCACAATATTAACAGTTACATTTCCCCGTCCACATCCTCACTCTTTCTAAACTGACCAAATATGATTAGAAATGAACAAGCAGTCACACAACAGACTCACTGTGCTATCTATTTGTATTAATTAAAAGATTTGCAACTACATGTGTCTGAAGATAATCAAAATGTCTTCAGCAGCAATCCCAGATGCATCCGCACTCCAGAGCTCATTTACTACAGCCATCTCCTGTTTGTTTAGAATTAATCAATCGACTCACAATTGAGTTAGTTAATTAGTGTTTTAATGCTACTCTTTATAATTGCAGTCTGATGAGTGCGCAGACAAAGCAATCAAATTAATGCAAATATAACAGATAATTGTTATCCAAACTTCCTCGGTAACAATGGGGGTCTGTTACCCCCTAACGTCAGTGTTCCATCAGTACCACTAGATGGCACCATTGAGTAGCATTTCAACCTCTGTGTATACCCTGAGCTCTTCCTGTGTTTGAGCAAATCACTACTATATTGTTCTTTCTGAGTGGCTCTATATACACAGCGAGGGTTGCAATGTACTATGGGTCTCCTATGACATATCCAGTTTGTGATGGTTGTCTGGCTAAGCATTACACTGACGATTAACCCAAATAATACAGAATAAAGGTCACCTATTTCAATAAGCGTCGAGAGCAATAACATCCTGTTTAAAATATGAAGGCTGATATTTATGTCTATCTTGTGGGAATCAAAGAGGACATTTTGTGCATGTGTCTTAAGTTTTCTGATAATGTTTAATCCTGGCTTTCACAAGAGGTATTGCCACGGTGACCTTAAGGGCACCCTCACTAAATGTCAGTGGGTAGCTTTTGAGGAAAATATTCTGAAAGGCTAGATAGTGTGCTTGGTCTACATTTGAAAAATCTTTCACACAAATGCCTTATAAATTCCCCGAATTCTGATTTCAACCAATAATAATTTTCACACTAGGTTAAAAAATATATTACATATTATTACATAATTTAAATAAAAAGCTTTTTTTGTCCTCCAGTAATAGCACCAGAATTTTCATATTTTTAAAATGTTTTATGACAATTGTCAGTCAACTGGGAGCACTTCTGCCTGCTGTCACTACTTGTTGTTCAAGGTCTAGTCTTCAAGGTCTAGTGCTCGTTCATATCATCATCACCGGCATCTTCATCATCATTATCTACATGATCATCACCATCAATTGTTAGCCATTCAAAATTCAATAGCTTTGTCAAGTACTTTTGTTTACCAGTTCTGGGCCTTTCAGAAATATGGTTGAGTCGTTTCACACCCTCTCAGTGAGGGAGCAATTATTCTCTCATCTCCTTCGCTTATCATTCCTGATCATCTGCTCAGATAGATATGACAGCTGAATAAATATGCAAAAGCTCTGTGCAGCACTAGACTTCACCCCAGAAGTCTCTATCATGCTCTCTCTCATCCTGGAAAAAAACTGCAGTATTTTGTGATAACAACGATGGTTTTTGAGATTTTGAGGAGTTATTTCGGCATATCTTTATCAATCTAAATGAAATGTTAAATAGGCAAAATCTCAGTAATTTTGTTATCATTAAGCATTTCTTTCTGCGATTAGTTTTCTATTATTTCTAGAAAGTTTTAGTGAACGGTTTTTCAACAATAGTAATTTATATTATATATTTTCTGTTTGTATTTAACTATATGCATATAATCATTCACACTACATAAAAAACATGGATCACAGGATATATTCAATAAAAACATTTCTTTATCACCTTTCTCATTTAAAAAAAGTAAATCCATTGGTTGAACTTAAAATTTATAGTGATCAAATATTATAGGAAAAGGTATACAATCCTAAAATGATATATTCCTAACTGTTGATTTATTAACAATAACAATCCATTCAACGTGTAGTAATATCGAGAGATATTTCTATATTTTTGTAATCAGGATCTCTACATCTACAGAACTTGAAAAATGTGTAGTTTTTTTTAAGATTACACGAACCGGTTGTTGCATACTGCAGACTGGTGGGCATATGCTGCCTTTTTACAACATACTGGTAGCTATCTAAGCCTTAATACTCTGGGCTTTCGCCTGGCCCCCAATTCCCACCATGCTTTGAAACATGTAAGTCTCTTTTCAATCAGTTCTTGAGCATGGCATCGATATTGGCTGCGTTCGTGGCAGAGGAGGCGCTTTGGCGGCTTGATGAGAGGGAACTGCCATGGGAGGGGTCGATTTGACCCAGCTTCTACGCACAACTGAAAAGAAGAGGAAACAAAAAGCTACTATATTTAACCAAATCTGCAGCTTACTCCGCAACAACATGATAATGATATCCTCTTAACACTCCTTGGTGCAGAATTACAGCCCTCGTGGCAGCAGGGGCCAGCTCTCCATACTGGGGAAAAGCTGCTGTTACAGTCACTTTGGTCACGTTTTACTGTGGTCCCTTTTTTCCCCACATTTACAAGGCTATTCATCCTCTCTTTAAACTCCAGTCCTTCATTTGAATAAACGTCAACCCACCCATGTAAGTAATAAGTGTTGCTGAACTGGATAAAGACTTGTAGTTTGATGCTTTGTTTGTTTGTTTTTCAGTTTTGTTTTGTCAAATGGGTGTTAATTAATGGTTAGTACCGGTATTCTATTTGTCCTTATTTTGACCATAATAACATAATTCTAGTTGGGTACTTTCAGCACCTTGCTATCCACCTCTGACAGTTACTGCCTAACATCCCACTTCAGCTCTATCCTCAATAAACTCACAGGATATTTCCCTGCTCTCTGGTTTGTCAATGCTATTATCTGGCTGCTCCTCCCCTTTCTAAATATCTAAAAATATCTCTTTCCAGACAGGTTTCTTGTTGTTTTCACGGAATCTTAATTAGCGATTAGTTGGAATAATTCTCATACTGCCTCTTTCTTCTCAGTGGAGGATAGTCTGTTATTTTAATTAAGCAGAGGTCAGATTTATTAACACAGCGGGAGAGTGGTGAGTGAGGCTGTGGAAAGCAGTAACAACACTACTGCATTGTATGCCATGGCACTGATGCACATTATAACCAATGAAGAAAAAAAAGGTGGGGGGAGTTTTGTTTTATGTTGTGCTGCACAGTGATTTGGTCTGATTATTCATTTGATGATGCCCCCGTCTTACTTACCCCTCCCCAAAGCAGGATGATAACCCAACTCACAACACATTCCCACTGTGAGCCTCCACCACGAGAGAGAGGAAGGAAAAGATGGAAGGATGAAAGAGAGACAGAGGAAATGGGGCAGAAGGGGAGAGAGGGAGAAAGGAAGGAAGGGAGGGAGGAAGGAAGGAAGGACGAACATACAAGTGCATGAGAGAAATGGATATGGAAAGAGAGTGACAGAAAAGTATCAGCAAATCAGAGAAAGAAAGAAAGAAAGGATGAAGGAGGCTGAAGAAGAAGAAGAAGAGAAAAAGTGGTAAGAGTGGAACGGTAAACTTGGGCAAAGAGGGGAAGAAAAACATACATAGAAAGATGGATAAGAATGGATGTGTGAATGAAAGAAAGAGAGAGAAAGTTAGATGGGTGGCAGGGAAGCAAGAGGCACAGAGGGCCATGCGGTGCACAGAGAAGAGAGTTGATCAAACTATAAATCAAAATGTCTGGGTCATATCTGAGTTCAGATCTTTTGACAATGTAGCTGCTCCTGTTGTGTACCCAATTATGGCAGTCCACTGCACATCAAACAGATAAATACAAAGAACTGATTCAATTTCCAATCGTTTAGATCTTGAGATATTGAGTAGGAATATGTTCCAACTATTTGAATTAAATCAAGGCCTTGGCAATGACAGATGAGGCGATGTCTTGGCAGAGCTAGTGCAGGTGGGTAACTCAGACAACAGCTATTATCCACGTCACACCAATAAACCGTCACACCAATGAAAAGTTAATTTGTTTAATGAGGTCTTTTTAAACCGCAGTTCACTCACCACACTGGCTCCTACAACTGCTCCACTAACTCACTGCTGCCTACACACTAAGCTCCTGGTCTCACTATTCTCACCCTCCTTCATTCTAAGACCATACCATTCATTTTTACTTTGTTGCAACTTCATTGTTTTGTTTTTCTCAAAGTATATTCATGATTTGATTGAAACCATACATTTTGATTTGATTTCAATCAAAATATTGATTTGGCCAAATACAAAAATTTACATTCACACAAAGTAAAGAGAGCATTCATTCTAAAGACCATACTATTTATTTTTACTTTGCTGCAACTTATCTTTTTTGTTTTCTTAAAGTATATTCATGATTTGGTTCAATCAATCAAAAAATCTAAAAATATTGATTTTGCCAAAGACAAGAATTCACATTTACCCTTTTTTTTTTTTTTTACTTTGTTGCAACTTCATTCTTTGACAAAGTATATTCATGATTCTGTGGAAACCTTATCTTAATGGTTTGTTGAAACCTTATGTTTGTAATGGAAATCAATTACAAATTTAGCAAAAGACAAAAATTTACATTTAAACAAAAACAAAAAGAGCATCCATTACAAAGACCATACACCATTGTTATTATTTCCTTCTTGCAACTGAAAGTCTTTCATTTTGGATAAACTCAAATTAACTATTAACCAAGTATTGTTGTTACTTTGGAGCAAACTTATTGAAACACAAATGTTGTTGTAGGCAAGTCAATTACTCATACATTCATACATTCATTTTGTATACGTTCACCAATAGATTCAATTGATACATTTTGTTCAGTCATAGGCCAACGCGTTAATGTAGGTCAATGTAATAAAATCTCAGGTTTGTGGTATGACACTGTTTCAGTAACAGATTATCTTTTGTATTTTGCCTACCATCGTTAGATTACTGATGGTGGTGGAGCTTGGTAGGTGTGAAACCTTCATTTGCTGATTGTTGCTATGTTGAATTTTCACCTAAAGTTTCATGTTTTCTGTTACTCTTTATATAGCCAGCCATTGCATGCACTGCTTGCAGTTATATTTTTTACATTACATTTTGTTACGGCAAATGTTAAAAAAATTCGTGGTTAGTCTATTGCCTATCTGTATCACATACTATAAAATATCTGGCAATTTTATCAGAATATAATTAGATCAGGAGTGATTAAAGGTTAATGGCACATTCTTAGAAAAGAGTGCACTGTCTGACAAATAAACACTGTTAAATAAAAGAAAAGCAAGTTCCCAAAAATTTGAAAATTTCTCAAACATTTCCAACCCCACACTATGCACATGTATCTATCTCTTCAGTGAAATTAGCCGAAATTCAAATGCTGAAATATGTGATTAGGTTTATGCTGTATGATAAACAAAAAACTATAGTGCTTTGTTTTGGGGCACAATAACTGCAATCTACAATTACTACAATTAAATTTAATATTTGAAATACATTTTTAAGGATATTTAAATTGCATGAAATTACTCACAATTTAATGTATCTATTCTTATTGTATGGTAAATTTAACTTATATTACATTGGGTGGGTAACTTCTTGATATTGGTTTTGATGTGAGGTAATTTAAGTCACTTTGCATACTGTACCTTTGTACTGTACTTTTCACTACATTAGAAATCCAAATTAAAGTTATTCAAATCAAGCAACAATATTAACTTTGCATGAGGAATCAATGCAAACAACCTGGTTCAGTTGGCATTGGCTAACACGTGCACTAAAGTCTGTAAAGTAGCTGTTCAACCTGCCACTAACAATACATGTGCTGAGATGACAAATGCAAATATGATCACTCTTGACTTGAGGCATTACTATCTGTAAACTCTAACTTCACATTTGTATATATTTCCAATCAGAACAAGGCATTACAGGCCACATTGCATGGTCTTTATATGTTGTGTATAGATACTGAGCTGTGGGAAAGGGGTGTGCATACAGTAGTCTGTTCCTTCTTTCGAAATATTGTGGGAGCAGCTTTCTACACCGACAGACAGACAGAAAGACATCCAGACCGACAGACAGACAGGGGCCTCAGTGCTGACTGACACTGTGAACGATAGTGAAATCTAGCAGGTGCGTTTGCTTGCATTCCTCTGATCAGTACACCAGTGCACTTGTCCTCTTAGCTTGCTCTGTAATAAGCTGCTTCAAAGATCAGTATGTACGCACCCCCCTGCCTGATAAGATCTGGAGTATGTAGTTCTCCTTCCCTTTCAGTGGCGCTTTATTCCCTACTCTTTTGGTTTTCTTAAGAAAATGTCAGTTTAATCATATCTTAATGCTTTGATAATGGGGTTCTTTTACACAAGCACAGAACAGTCACTTCAGTGTCTTAAAAGCCCAGGATGTGGAGGGAAGGAGACAACGTCTCTAAATTAAATTTGCTCGGGCCCTGCTCTGCCGGAGTGGATGTAGTCAGAGCTGCACAGCTCGTTTTGACCCCTCTTGACAATCAAATAGAAACATGTAATTGTTTCTCACATGAGTAAAAGGCAGGAAAGTATGGAAATGTCACCTAGCTCCCGTAAATAATAGTGGGGATGTCAGTGGAGTGTAGGTTTGCCACAGGTTTGCCACTGCAAGCAGAAACCCTTTCCTTTTATGTAGTATGATAGTTTATGAATGTGATCAGGCATTAAGCTTTAAATAAGAGTGCTGTGACTGTATGCAGTTGAATTAGTTACTGAGCAGTTATAGTTATATTTTTAGCGATATTCTTTTTTTTCCTGAAGATATTCTTTTTGACAATAGAATGATATTTATAAAGTCATGAATTTTTCTTTCAAAAAATAGACAAAACCAATTAATGATTTGCAGAATTTGAGTGTACGTAAATGATAAAGAATAGAATGTGATGCTCCCACATGTCTGATTGTGTCTGTGTCTGCAGGTGCACATCCAGCTGGCACGCTCCTGCACATATTTCCCTCTGCTCTGCCACTCTGAATGACAGGCAGGTGAGACAACAGACACGCACTCTCTCCCTCTCACGCATCAACCACAATCACACAACTCTTAAAGGTATGTGCGACCCATATGCCAGGAGGGAACTATGGGCCAAACTTGTGTTTTTTCTTAGTACCAGAATGTGTTTTTTTAGGTTGTACAAGGTTCTTTCAGGCACTACTCAAATACAGAGATCAAACTTGAGCAAGCGAGTGAATAAATAAATATATATATAGAAACGTTGCTTACAGTGTCTGGAATAGGAAAGTGGGAGGCCACCCACTTAAGCCATTAAGACTGCGCTGGAGGAATCGGCCAAAGGGCATATTTAAACAGCCCCGTGGCACTTTCATGTCGCTCTCCGTCGGCAGGCGGGCTGAAACACTGCGAGGCTGCAGATTTGTCCTGACCTAGTTGTGACTCGCCATGAAATGAAAGCGGGGCGACAAGGAGCCGACAACGACAGTGGGACAACAGCAACAAAAACAATTGTAGGAGAAATGGCTGATATTTCTGGGGTGGTGTGGGCTCAAATCCTGTGGTGACGGGGGCGCCCAGAAGCTGGAGTCTGTGGAGAGCAGGGGAGTCTGGGTACGGAACATTATCTGCGTCTCAAGATGGATCCTTGACTAATCCTGCTGTCTGAGCTCAACGCTCCCAAGATGCTCTGGGAGGAGAGACGGAATACTGGCAGGGAGGAGAGGGAAGAGAAAAGAAGGGAAGAGGAGAGGAAAGGAGGAGGGGTTGGACCATCGGACTCAGAGAGGATGCTTCTAGGTTCCTGTTCCCACAGACCTCTGCTCGTCCACAGGCACCCCTTTCTGTGTCATGCTGTAGGTTCTCTTCACCGACAGGTCATAGTCAGATGTCCTTCTCCTCTCCAGTACACCAAAATCAATAAGGCTAGCCTCTGGACAAGCTCATGGCTACCTGCAAGCTCCTCCTTAGCATAGACGTTCCGTTCCATGTTACCATTCTGCACGCCAGAACCGTGGAACCACTAGGAGGATGTCCTCCTTTCATCTTTTTAATTAGCCGGTTTGCATTGGCGGGTAAGCGGGCGGCTTTGTTATTTATTTGTTGAAACACAGCCTGCTGCAGTATTGTGCAGCTCCACTCAGACCGCCGTCCTCTTTGATTCCAGCTAATGGAGCCCCACCAAGCTTCATAATATGGGCTCCATGAAAAGCCCCTAATTCCAAGAGAAATGTTCACACAACAACCCCACCATCCATAAAAAAAAGAAAGAAAGAGAAAGAAAGGGGAAGAACAAAAATATCCATGTGGTTTTTGCCTGGACATGAAACCAGTGGGTTCACCAAATCGCTTTACTGTCATTGACAGTGATTCAAGGGGGACTACTTGACAATGATCCTCCTCAAAAAGCTGTAGTACATTGAAGTAGCACAGTGTAGATGCAATGAGAAAGCAACAAATGCTATTTCTGTTTTAGGCTTTATGGACACATCATATGTGTCTGTTTGTGCAAATATATATGCGTATACAATTTGTACATTTAGATTCAAATCATATAAATATCTACATTTATGTGTGCTTGGACATGTTTTTTGCGCATGTACAGTACACATTTGCACCAGCACACATACCCAAACACAGGGGACTAACAGACTTACTGGGCTGTCATCGTGTTCTGCACTATCTTTGCCATATGTTCCATGTGTTTGTGATTACAATCAACACTGACTGGACTGTAACAGTTGTTCTGTATGGTGGGAGGGTGGTTATTGTTGAAAGCAACTTCAGAAGATTGAAATGACAGCAGTGGGATGTGCCATGTTGGCTGCTGCTGTCGACTACAACTCTCTCTTTCTCTCTTTCTCTGTGTGTGTCCAACGGGACTGTCATTGGCACTCTCTAAAAGTGTCCGGGTTACCGTTGAGATGCTTCTAAAACTGGCCACAGTGCTATTTAAAGAGTTGGCCGCAGGATAAAAAAAGTTGTGAGCCTAACAACTAGGTCAGCTTGAGTGGTTTTCAGATTGGTGTTATTTACAATGACCAAAAATGTATCTCTGGGCTGGTCCAACTTTTAATCCGGACTAAGCTGGTAGCAGGAGTATACTCTCTCCAAGGGAAAGTGCCCTGATCGGTGTCTCTCCCTGACTATAGTAGCATACAGGTACAGCTCTGTTGTTTCATCATATATTGCTCTTTTAATTCGGTACAAAGTTTTGAAGTGTTTGATGTACGAGTCCCAGACGTGCTCATGTTGTCACTGATTCTAATGTCATCTGAACAGTTCACAAGGATTGTATTTGTTTTATGAATAGACTTAAACAGCTTTGTTTAACATATTTTGTCTTGTAGCTGTGCAGGGTAACCTGGTAAATAAGGTATTGGTCTCACAAGAGCCCCCCACCACCCTGGGTAAATAAGATGAAATACATGGAAAACAAGGGAGAAAAAAACCCTTTGTTGGCAACCTTAAAAAGACCGGCATTCTTTTGTAGCAAGGAATTATTTCATGTTACAGTCCCAAAGAAAAACAAACCCTATGCTAATGTTTACCCTTAGTCAAATGTGCAGGTATTGTACAGTGGTGTTGGGGTTACTCGATGTAATAAACTCATTATCTGTCTGAACCGGGTTTCTGAACAAATTATGGAAGTGGCCCTCCCTGTGTTGAAGTTTCTCCCAAGCAATCGCATAGAAAACTTATTCTGGTTCTAACCTTCCTGATTTCCCGTGGAAATGGTTGTTTCTCATAGTATTATAGTACAGGAGCTGTGGTTCTGACAGGTAACATAGCTAATCAAAACACATTGACTAAAGACAGTGTATTAAAAGTAGGTATTTACCGTGGCTGTGTTAATTGAATAGCGGGAGGAGAATAGGTGACAGCGTTGGAGTGAAACAAATGATGAGCGACCTTTAAGGTAGCACAGCCTCCGTTCCAACTCTTGACAGGTAAACAATCTAATTGATTTCCGTGGCTTCCTGGTGGACCGTTAGAGTCGCCATATTTCCAGTTTAAACGCCGACCATTCCTACTGTTTGCTGAACAGACGAGCCCGTCAGCTGTACGACTGAAAACATGTCAAGTTGGAGCCAGTAATTTGTGGTGATGAATGACAAGTGCAGACTCCTGTTCACTAGTTTGAGCGCTCATTAGAAAACACATTTTCAGATGTCACCGAGCCCCGGCGTTTTCTGTACTTTTGGGGAGGAATAAACAAATATACCCGCTTGAATACTGCAATGTCACCAGGAACGAGCAGAAGGAACTTAAACCTCAATTGACATGTCTCACGCTGCCGACTTTTTTGAACGTTGACAGCCATCTGTGTGGATTCTTTTCACTCTCCACTAATGAGCTACGGGTTGAGGAGACCCAATCTACACAGGTCTGTCCCAGGGGCCCTCTGCAGCTGCCGGGCACACACACACACACACACACACACACACACACACACACACGCGCACACACACACACACACACTGTTTATACACACCACCCAATATATACAGCCACACACACAAACTGTACACACATACATGCGCGCACACACAAATCACTTTCCTTCCATGTTTGAGAATATACTCCAGCAAATGTACATCTGAAGTCTTACACCATACTGTATTTGTTGTTTGCACCATCCTGTACAGTAGCGTGTAATCCAACAGGGAGCTGAAACAGAAACAACAAAACAAAACTAGAAGTGATTCACAAAATGCCCAATCTGTGCTTAGGGGATAACGATAGTTGTTTCATGAGATCCACAGAGACATAGAATGAATTACTGAATGTTACCACGTGTGTGTTTGTGTCTGTAGGTAAGCACTATCCACAGTGTATGGCTAGAGAGCAAGTCAACAAAGGTAGGACACCAGGCAACAGAACAGGTAGGAACTATAAGACTGCCGACAGAGTGAGAATATGTTAGGAAGTCAAAAGTCTGGCTGGCTACTCTTGTGTTCATCGCCATCGTTTTCCATACAAGTAAACGTTGCGACAATGGGAGCTTCCGAATCTATTTGATCCCTATCATGTAGAAAAGCAGATGAGCTGGAATAGCACAGATACAGCGGCTGAATGGAGAATGACAGGAAGGGTCTAATCAATGTCCTCCAGGACTGGCAACTGCCTCTCCTTTGTTTCTTTTTGTAAATACAAGCCTCTTTAACATCACAATAAAAGCCATTATCTCCCCTGGCAAGGTACATTTTAGGGAGTTGCACTAAAACATACATTTTGCCACAGCTTAGACTAGATCAGTAGGTTGAGATCTAAAGTCATGCAAATGTTACAAAGAATGTTGCTGGCAAACTCGTTCTAATTATTCCATATCAGCAGATTTGCATGGAATAGAATTTTCTTTTCTTTTTTAAGAAGGGGAGAGTTTATGATCATTGGAGCTTGGGTATGGAGCTGTTTAGGAATTCACTGCATTTTGATCTAATCACAAAATCAAAATATTCATGAAACACAATGATATCTCCCTGGAGCAGGCGGATGGCCATTAATTTTCAAATTCAGGTAATTTATTAACACTTATCACAGGCTGAAAAAGCCCTGCCTTGTGTTTGTAATGTGGGTGAGAGGGAGAGAGCAGTTTTACAAAACTGATTCCAAATGATTTATAATGGTCCAGCTTCAACCAGGTATTCAATTAGAATGTATGTCCAATTTCCTATTCAAGATCTCAAGTTAAAAACTCTATTAAAATGCAATTTCCCTAAGCATGCCACGCATATCTTTTATCAGCATGTAAAGCAAAATGGATAACATTGCCGTTTACCTCTGTCCACGTGACATTGTTATGATCCCAAGCAGTTCTACTCTATTGCGCAAAAAGGTGTTTGACTTCTATTTACATTTTCAACGTGAATAAAAAGGCGTTCTCTTAATTCTCCCTTCAGGAGCCAAGCTTTTGCCCAGGCAATCCTCCCAACCCTCCTCTTCGTCGCCGTCATCATCAAAATGACAACTTTCCCCTTGAAAGATCATTCTGATAACATGGACTGCCTTTACAAGTAGCAACACATCCTGCCAACGGAATTCCTATAATGTGCTTACTGTATATAAATGCCACTCTTTGAATGTATTGGCCTTTTTAGGCCGTGGTGAGCAGAGGTGTGAACGCCATGGGGTGTTTGAGCCAGGGTTGATGGAATGGTTGATCTTAGAGACTTGAAAAGCTGGGGCAGGAACCCTGGGTGGAAAAGGCCAAATCTGGATGTTTGCATTAGTGCGCCCATCAATGGCCTTTATAAGAACATAGTAACTGTAGGAGTCAGATGGGACCACTGGGAGACCATGTTTTTCCCCCCTCCTGAAACAGGTAGAAAGCACGAATTCTCCATATCAGCTCTCCAATGCTTTCCTTTAGGTAATAGGTTAATGAAGACAAAACATAATTAAGGCATTGTTTAATGATATCTTATTGAAATCCCTTTGCTTTCCACATTTTGAATGCGTAAGCAGTCTCATTGCATCACTGGAAAATCATCAAGGGTGTTGCCTGAGAGCGGTTATTTCTTTCTTAATCATTCTACCCTCGTGCGCTGAGATGATATCTCACACCACCAATTGTACATCTAGCCGTCTCAGGAAACACTGAGAGAGATATCACTTCTATTGTTCCACGGAAGAGAGGGGGGAGAAAAAAAGACGAGCCAATGAGAAGGTTAAAAAATAATAACTGGCGGGTGGCGGGATCTCTTTGTCTCGGCCGTATCGCTAGGTGAATTCAAACAGCCCCCTGAAACCGAGCTAAGCCGAGCCCCTAGCTCCGATCGCGGTGCGATAGCAGCCAGATGGATCAATATGTGTGTTGTAAAGGTTAAATGATGTTATGTTGTACGTTGTTATTGGACTTGGCGTGTCACATTGAATGATACTGACACCTTTTTTCCTCCCCGGCTCCCTTTCTCGGTCTCTTTCTTTTGGCGCCAGGTCGGGTTGAGGTGGGGCCCAGAATGAACCTATGAGCAGGGTCAAGTCCAGGAGGGTCCCGCCGCAGGACCACTCATCCATCCCTGTAGACAAAAGTCCTTGCTCTCTGCTGCAAGGTAAAAAAAGAACGCACTGGTGCTAACTGTTGGCCTTCATTTGCTTTGTTTTTCAAGGAACAAATACTTAATGAAATAGAAATGTAAATACTAAATAAATAAAACAAAAAGCCATTCCATAGAATTATCCCAGCTAACTGAGGTGGGTGCCATGGTATTTTGTGTCCCAATTGTTTCAACGTTTGACTTACAATGCCAGGAGAATATGGGTGTGCACTGTTCAATTAGGAACGTATCTTCAACATCAATTACCACTGTTGAAACTGGGTGCCAAAGTATTTCTCTTTTTATCCCATTAGTATTAGCACTTGACGTTGGTGCCATAAGGGACGTCACTTGCACATACTGTACCAGGGAGAGGCCAGTTAACAACGCCTATTAATTAACAGCTTGTGCTGTTACTAGGCCGCGTGTTGACGAGGAGTCTGACTCCTGTTTCGGAGGTGCGCAACTTCCCAGCTCCTGGAGGATTATCAGAGCTCCAAATTACATAACTGAACTAATGAGATACATACTCAGGCAGAATCGACCGTATTCCCACCGGGCGTCTCCCAGGCAGAATGAAATGTCCCGCCGCTCCCCACGGACTTATTGCACACCTCCTCTGTCTGCCGTCTGTCTGGGGAGAAGAGAGGAGAGGAGGAAACCGAAGGGGGAAGAAGCGAGGGGGAATTCAATCAATGGAGACGTATGTTTCCAAAGGGTCTGACTGACTGACACGTTGCTAATGTACTTTAATTGTTTTGCAGGT
This sequence comes from Galaxias brevipinnis, assembly GCA_036023535.2. Lineage (NCBI taxonomy): Eukaryota > Metazoa > Chordata > Actinopteri > Galaxiiformes > Galaxiidae > Galaxias > Galaxias brevipinnis. The sequence continues at coordinate 14,844 of JAVQIZ010202127.1, forward strand.
GAATTTAGGAACCAGTAAAATGAATGGGGAAAATGACCTCTTCACATAAGATTATTCCCTGATGTGTAAGAGTGTTTGTCAGTACACATCAAATTCTCATTGTGACAAAAGCATCTCCTATCATAGTTTCCTTTTGATAGGGAAACCTAATATTATTTCAAACACTTCAGCTTTTAACAGTGTGATTGTTGACACTGTGATTTCAACTGAAAATGAGACCACACAAGCACCTTGGGGAAGTTGAATAACACTTAAACAGGCAGTTGGCACCAATCAGGCAGTGACAGGTCACACTGTCATTTTGTATTCATAGTAATATCTACTCTGCAAATAATAGTGGGATTTGTTTGAAGGTTCTGGTTACAGTTCTAGGAAGTCTCTCAACCTTCCACCTAATTAATTTTACCTGAATGACCACTCCATGCTTGAACCCAAGTTAAAGCACTTTTCACTGATTTATACCAGATAAGATTAAACTAACTGCTATACTGTTATTTCCTTTGAATGGGCTTCAAGGGACATGAAAGCTGCTAGTTTACACACTCTGTATTTAGATATTACCACAGGATGTTCTTTGGCATTGAAATTATGACCAGTCGTGTTTACATTATGTGGCACATTATAAAGAAGGACTCACGCAAAAAGACTTGCAATAATTATTTTGTTTTTGGAATGTAACTTGTTCATGATTAGTGTCTCAACCCAGGCGATCAAACCTCCGTTCACACCTAAACCAATGTCCAAATCTTACTAGATATGATATAATATATGCTCCATTTGGTGGACACTTTTATCCAAAGTGATTCTGAGTACACACATAGTATGGGTGGCCTTTACAGTAATCAACACCCTAACTGTAAAAATGTCAGGCAGGATGAGCTACACTGGAACAAGAGCAGAGCACCAAAGTGGCAGCTAGGGCTAGATTTTAACCCAAAAACAACCGTGGTTCAAATGGGTTAATACATAATAGCAGTAATTGAGACATTCCAATGTCTCAACAGTCCATCCAAGTTCAAAAGAAATAAGGGAATCTAACTGGAGGGGATAGATCCTCTGCGTTATTTATAATATTACCACAAGCTTAGCCTGTAATTAACGCATGTTAATTCCCTTATGGATTTGATCTGTTTTTTTTCTTCTTCTTCATCCAAATTAAAATCTACACTTGGTTCCTTATTGGTCTAACTACTGTATATTACCTCTAGTGCTAATAATGAGGAATAAAATGAATACACATTTTTTTAACAGACACTTACCTCAAAACGCTAATTGTTTTTGTTTGATTGTAGTGACACTTTATCGGGTCTGCCTGTTAATTAATAGCAATTATACATTAACTATTAAGGAGGCACCTTATTAATTAATGGCCTCAGATGCAATTAAATTACAGATGCACACATCAATTTAGCAAGCAACTTTACTTAATCCTGTGTAATTTCAAAGGGATTTCAGAAAGGAGTAAAGCGATACTATTATTATGACAGTCGACGCCTAGGTGTTAATTAAGCACTAACTAGCATCTGCATCTTGTAAGGGGCGTGGGTGAGGCTCTAAGAGCATACACGCTGTGAGGATTTAAGGTAGTGGTCTCTGCAACAAAAACGGCACCAAGGGAATTTTCCCCACACACCAAAGGCTTCATTTCTGCTTCACATAATATCTATGTTTGCCACAATAATAAGCAGCATTCTGTGTATTTACTTTTGGTTTGGGTTAAACCTTTACATACTGTGTTTTAATATGTTGTAGTGATAATATTCCTTTTTTAATAATCTTTAGAACCTTTAGAGTATGTCACTCTCTTTCTCTCTTTCTGATAGCTGTACTCTATTAATTTAAACTGTGTGCATCTGCTCATAGTCTAGAGGCAGCATCTGCAGGGTAAATTAGGTGTGGTCCTGAGCAGCCTAGTTCAGATCATGGCGCTTGTGCCACCTGTGTCATGGGTTTAGTTAGTAAGGAAAAAACCTACATAAATTGTAGGCACTCATGGTACTGCATTATTTTCTGTAACAATCACAGGGAACTTTAGATAGATTTAAATCATAATACATGCCATATTTTTATATCACTTTAAATGGACGGTTATTGCGTTGTTTTGGATATATTAATCTAAGTTTAGTAAATCAATTATTTTGCTATGCTTAACTCAAAGTCGTATATTACAACTGTCTATCTAAATAATATCCTAAATCATATTGAAGTAAGCAGTCTATTTATTTACTAGCTTGTTTAGTTCTCATTTAGACCATCTCTAACCTAGTTAGCATATTTGTTCAATGGCTTTAATGGACCTGTTCAGTAAAATGTCCACAAAACCAATTACGCAGTAGTACATCTGAACAACAAATGAAAAGTCATTTACTTTTTTCTGGCATTTCTGATAGCACTTTTAGAATTTCATATTTATAACAAGCATACAATGTAGAGGTTCTTCCAACAGTCGAAGGAAAGCAAAAGACAGTGTCGTGGCCCTTGTGGGACCTTGACGCACGTTCAGTGTCTACTCCTATAAGGTTCTAAGAAGCAATGCAGTTCATGGGGGAATATGGAAGTCAACATGCAACTGTCCGATTATGTTAATAGTAAATCCAATTATACATTTATAGCATAATGCCATAGATTAGAACAAGACTCATTGCCCATGGGGTTTTAGTGGACTGGAACCAGCTCATATTTCTGCTGAAAATAGTGGACTCAAGAGTTGTTTTTTTGTCCACAGGAGTATCCATTGTCATATTTTGTGTTTTCTTACTTTGCGCAATACCTAGATTACACCTATTCTGCTGGGAATAAATCAAATTGGTTGACAATTTGCAAATGGTTATTGCTAATAAAGTACAGTAGGTCAGTGAATTCCTATGTTACAGTACATATTTTTCTCTAAACTAAACATTTTCTGTACACCACTGGATGTCAGCTGGACTGATGAAGTCACTATTTGTAACATCAGAAATGCACCCTTCAATGAGTGAATTATCCCTTTCGCTGTCGTTTATGTAAGGCTTGTGGTGTGTTTCTGTATTGCTGAATTATCAATATGCATGAGACCTGATCCATGGGACTCTGACACGGATTGTTTATGCTGCACATGAAACACCTTCTAAAATACCCAACTGTCTGTGTCCACACTAATTCATGTTTTGTAAACTTGAAAGCTTGTGTAGGCTACACTGGGAGCCATAATTACAAATGTGCCTTCAACAGCAATTTGTTTATTGGGTGACAGAAGACATTAAAAGTCTGTCTTAAAATGAGCATACAAAGCTAGCACACACAATGTATTTACTAACTATTTCGAGACCATTTTGATCCCTCCAGACATCCTATCACTAACATGTCCCTGATCGGAGACGGAGCTGCAAAACACAGTCAACCCCACAATTAGTGCAAATTAACAGGCATTTTCAAAAAATGTCTTTGCTTAGAAAATTGCTGCTTTGTAGTTCAAAAACAAAAATCCCACTTTAGCCATGGAGTGGGAGTTTTTCCAGCATTGCTTAAATCCTAAAATAAGTACTGCAATCTTCTGGCACAGACACACTGTAATGCTTTAAAAACAATTTAGCAACTGTCATCACAGTAATTACAGTAACTAATTACCATCCTCAGCAAACAAATAGCTTAACATAATACGCAGGCCCAATCAATTTTGAAGAAATGCAAATTCCAAAAGCAAAAACGGGGCATTTTGGCAAACCTGAAAGGAATACAGGGAAATAATACACTTTGTTTTATCCACACATAATTCCCAGGGAATATCATATCATAAATATTTGCATTCAGTTCTTATCAGGACATTTGCATTTGCCTCTTATCAGTCGGCAAGCCAGGCACTGGCAGATAGGGAGGGCTGCCTCCACACCATACACACATTTCTAATGAGTCACGTCCCAGGCTGATAGCATATTTTGGCTAGAACTTTATCACCAAAACGAGGAGGTCATTTTCTCGTGGAGTTGGCTCATCTTGGAACTGTCTTTTGAGGGTTTTTTTTCTCCTGATGTGATTCAACTGAGATCCTTTTTTTTTTTAAAGCCCACAAAAAACGATTATTTCCTCTTTTCCCCCCTCTGCAACACCCCCATATCAGTGGCATGAATGCTTGCAATGATTATCAGTCTGTCATAAAATATTTCCGTTTTATCAGAGTATTATTTTATTTGCCACAGCACCCCTTGGAAAAGAGACAGCAGAGGAAAAAATCCCTCATCTGCATGAACAGCAGTAGTTGACAGGTTTTCAACTAAACAGCAAGCGACCATCTTCTTTGTTATACATATGCAACAGTTTCCAGGGGGAAAAATTAAAGTAATTGTTTGATAACATTTTCAAAAAGGTATTCCACAATAACAATTTCATGGTGCATTGCAGGGAATAATTATAAATCAGGCTCCTCTCTTGGACAGCCAGAGAACACTGGAGGTCAAGGAAAGTATCCTAGTCACACACTGCTCTCATTAGGCTCATCGCTTCTCTCTGCTAATTATTTTTCTTTCTTTTTTAACTCCCGCGCTCCAAACTGGCGGATTGTCCTGTCCTGTGCACTCTGCACAGTCTGTGAATAGTGATTTCTATAGAGAAAGTTGTTGTTCTTGTAAATACACATCGCATTAATTACAATTTGATGTGACAAACTGTTAAACATGCTTTTGATGTAATGTAATTATGCATATAGCAGAAATGCATTTATATGCTTGCAGTTTGTCTATCTGGAAGTCTGCAGTTCTTTTCTGTGTTTTGTGTGCAATTAAATGGCAAGAATGCATTTGCTTGCTACTTGCTTAAAGAAAATGAGAATAAGGAATAGAATAATTGAGTAAATCAGGACATGCAATAATTATTGAAAACACTGTAAAGAATTAATGTGACATGTTAATGATTTGTTTCTGGGCAAATTCACATGTACTATAATTCACGTATATCATAAAAAGTACATAAATTACAAGAAAAGAGAACTGCTGATGACGTACACATCGCAAATATTATATCTTTTTGGAACTGCAAGTTCATTGGAACAATAGTCAGTTGGAGTAAATCAAAACATAGCCCTCGGTTTTTTATACCTCTCAATCCACCCTTCTCTCTTTCTCTCTCTCTCTCTCTCTCTCACTCTCTCCCTCTCTCTTGCTCCAACTCACCACCACCACCAATCTCTGGGGGTTCTCTGGTTTGCTCTTTATCTCAAAGGAATAAGCTGTGAGGAAAGGTGAAATGTGAATGTATTCATCTGTAGCGATTTACCAGAACCGTTTTTTTTTTTTTCAATCCAATGTTCAACCTCAACAGTGGAGGAGTGATTCCGAGGTTGTTCCCCTTCTTCTTCAGTGTTCACTAGCTGGCAGTCTGCTTTCTGCTGCCTTCTACTGCATCCTGGGAAGAGGGCAGCTGGTTCACCTTTCAGACTCTCCTTAAATCTTATCTCACTCTTTGTTTAAACAGTGGAGGGAAGACATTCCTCTCAGTTCGCCCTCTGTTTCAATCGAGATTCATTCAGCTGCTTTTATACATTCATCATAGAACTGCTCCATGAGATGGTAGTTCACCTATACAGCGATGTTTCATATTTATGACAATGAAGGGAGTCTGACATTAGCCCATGCCATATTAGTTGTTTTATAGTCTTTCAGTTTTACAGATATTGGTAAAATGGCATCTCCGTTGCTAGCTATGTAAGCTAGTGTCATGGTGGTGTAAACATCATTCCCCTACTGCAGAGCTCATGTTAGAGAGAGAAGTCCCAGCGTCTTCTCTGTGGAGAGCAGGGCAGACAGACTGGTTTGGCAGTGGTCTCTTACCCCTCCACCAGGCCCTGTCAAACGGGGGGCGAAAGCGAGTGGAGCCCCTGGGGTGTGAATACGGGTGCAGATCCTAGAGTTCAGACATCACTGATGATCCCATCCCATCCCATTGGTGCTCTGGTGTTGTTTGCCTATCTCGCCCAGCAGGAAGCATGCCACGGACCCCTGTAGATGCTTACAGCCAATGGCTTTGCCACATGGTTGGCTGTAATGTAGCTCTCTCACCTCTCTCTCTCTCTCTCTCTCTCTCTCCCTCTCTCTCCCTCTCTCTCTCTCTCTCTCTCGCTCATTTATTCTCCTTTTGTTTTCAATTAATTTGTTTAATTTATTCTCTATTTATATTTCCCAGCACGAACAATAATCTCTCTTTCTATACATCATTATTCCTCTCTATCCCAACTCTCTGTCTCTCTCTGCCGACAGCCCCCCCCCCCTCCCCTCCCCCACTCCCCCTTCTGCTTTACCCTGCAACAGTAATGAGCTGGGAGCAGATCCTCGTGTTGGCCGGCGCCAGGCCCAGTATCAGTCCAGGGCTCTGTGTGGTACATGCGAGGTCGATGCATTAGCGCCCCATTCTCCGAGGGGGTCTGCTGTCCGCTCCGACTTTAACAACTGGTGAGCTGCCATGGACGCGAAAAACACTGCTAATCACAAACTCATGAGGAGCTAAAATGGCCCCGCAAATATGTACAGCGGCGGTGTTTGTGGAGAGCGGTGTGTTGGGGAGGGATGTGGCGTTCCGAGTCCCATCCAGAGCAGAAAGGAGGAGGGGGGAGCAGCAGGCCAGTCTTTGTGTGAGGATCTGGGAACTTGGTCTGTTTGGCTGGCCGACGTTCCAGACCAGCCGGGACAGAGATCTACAGGCTTTGGACAGAGCGTCTCTAAGCTGGATGATGGAGTGGCGAAGCACACAATGGATAGAGACGTGGATGAAAGAAAACCTATATATTGGTCTGTCTACAGTGTTAACCATTCACAATAGCTATTAGCGCGAGTGAGTCCCCATTTGAATCGATTGATTTGAGTCAACGCTTTCACTGCACCTGGTTTGGGCAAAAAGTATATTTACAGTACATATCAGCATGGAAAACCTCAATGGACACATTGAATCTGCAGCTGTACTTGAAGTGCCATGCTTTGACACAGGGCCACTTTTCCAACATTAACCGAGCCATCAACCACTTCTTCAAGTATTTCCCGTAAACATTTCCTCTCTCTCTCTCTCTCTCTCTCTCTCTCTCTCTCTCTCTCCCTCTCTCTCTCTCTCCCTCTCACAATCCCACACATGCACACGCGGTGGGAATGGACTGTTTAGAGCAGGGGAAATAGAATATGATGGAAGACAGGGTGCTGGCTGGGTGGAGTCGATGGAGCTGATGAAGTGATTGGAACCGTTCTGTTGATGAAATGCTTTCTTCAGTTGGGCAGATAGCATCCTCCTTGGCTTCTTTATCTCTGTTCTTGAACTTATTTTAAACATTCCCCTCTGCTCTCTCTTCATTACATACTGTCCTCTCCTTTTGGCATCCACTTTCATTACTGTGGGCTTATCTCATACATCCTTCCTTTCTATCACTCTGTTTATTGTGTGGCAGGGATTGGGAGATTAGCTGCTTCCCACATAGCCCTTAACGCCACGGTATAATGAAGCCAGACACCGGCCGGTTGGGTCCAGGCCTCTGCAGTGTGCTGCTAGCAACTAAATATTTATTTATAGTTGAAGTAAATTAATTAAGACTATCTGAAAAAAGATAGCAGGGTGGGGGGAGAAAAGGCGTTAGTTTAATTTGAAATGGCGTATCTGCCATGCATTTCTCATTCCCTTATAATCCCACAGCAAATACCCTGTCCGCTCCCCATAATATTATACCATTCCAGTAGATTATTTGCATACAGGATGCGGAAGTATGAAAGGACGTCTGATGGCTTTTGATTGATGAAGAAGAGTGTGCATTGAATCAACTGATATGGAGTAGCCCTATTAGACCTACACTGTGCTGCTGCCTGCGTGGGATTTGGAGCACATGGCTGAATGCAACTCCCTATTTACTGCATGGGAATCAACGCCTCATCATCTTGATATCTACTGTACACATAAATCATATGCTTGCCTGAAAGATGAGGACTGTTATTGAATGCCCCACTTTAATACCCCAGAATCCCTCTGAATAGGACCGTCGGAAGTAGCATGGATTGTTGAAAGTAGCATCTTCCCTTGGATATAAAAGTGACGATATGTCAGCTTATGTGCAACTGGTGTGGACTACTGCTTTTAGATACTTCCTCCGTGGAGTTTTAAATAAACATGTGATTAATTAATACATTTCAACATGTCAGCAGGGTATTTATCGTCTGCTTAAGTAGACTAGAACTGGACATGCAGAACAACTGCAGCAGAAGGGGGAGGATAGACTGTTTCATTGCTTTGTCTTTGACTCATCTTGTGAGTCTTTAACACTGTTTGGGGATCAAGTCATGATTTGAGTATGTTACTCAGTGAATGAAATCAAAGTGAATCACTTAAAATTGCTCTGGACTTTACAAACCTTTTACGCCTCAAACAAAGTGATCGGGTGTCTTTTTCATTTACATCGTATCACCCTTGTCTGCACTGCAAAGACGTAATTGCATCACTCAACAAGCAGGTTAAGATACCGGGGGGGTTGAAGAAATTAACATATTTTATTTTACACTGAAGATTTCCCAGTTGTTTTAATAACCCATCTCAAACCTGTGATTTAATCTATACGAACAGTGCAAGTAATTAAAGTTGAAATTAATTACCGTCTGCGCTGATATTCTAATATAACGGCTTTGAGTTTTGTAGCAGGAAGTTGATATTTTGTCATCTGTGTTTTATCTCTCATGGCTGTGCGCGATTGTCTGTACTTACAGATTATTAATGTAGCCAGGAAGAGAGCAGGAAGCGACAGATAAAGAAGGAGAGAGACTTTCCTTTCTAGCACTCCTGACCACAGAACCCCCTCTTGACAGCTCCTAACCCCCGCCTCCTCCCATCCTCCCCCTCTCCGCCTCCCCCCCTCTTCTTCCAGCAGTTCCTTTATCATGACAGTATTTAGAGAAGATACGGTAAGACTGAGCAGGCCTTATGACTGCCTTTTGATAGAAAATTATACAATTGTTCATTAGCGGCAAAGATAATGCCCCTTCCCTTGGCTCCTCGTCCCCTTTGGGATCTCATTTAGGACCCAGTGCGCTCAGCAGAGCATACGGCACTACTATAGAAGTGACACCGCATAGGGCCTGCCACAGGCACTGCAGCTGGAAATGTCAAGCTAAGTGAAGGGAAGTGTTGGGCCTGCACACTCTAATGGGCAGAGGGTGGACCTCCCTGTGGTGGGGGCCATGTGTGGTGCCTTCTGCTGTCACATGCTCACACGGGCTGCTATGTTTAATAGAAAAGTGGTCAAGTGATTTTTAAAAGACCAGATTAGAATGTGTACAGAAGGTGCCGCGAATTACGTCGTGTGACACTACTGCTTAAATGTTATGGATTCAACTATCATTGCCGTTTAGGTGCGGCAGGCTGGAGCCAAACTAGCCCATCAATCAAAGACTGGTAAGTGATGGTCACTCCCATTGTGGGGGGAGAAAAGTGGATTGTCTCTTCTTTGCCAAGGATGAAGTTGGGTGACAAACATCCCTTTTCCCCTCGTCTCCTGGATCATCTATAAGGCGATTTTCGGAAACGACGTGCAAAAGATCAACTGTTTGGAGAGTGAAGACTGTGAGACAGGAGCTTAGAATTGTGGCCGGATCAGAATGAGATGAACATACAATCAGAGGCGAAGCCACACGGGCTTATCTGCCCTTTCATGACTGCTGTCATCATTTGAGAGTCCCCTCGGCTGCTGCCTCTCCCCGCCAAGATGAGAGGCTTTCTGGCAGCCTCGGAAAGTTTCACTTTCTGGAAAGTCTCAAGGAAAAACTTTTCAGTAGGCCCACTAAGGAACATATTAAAGTTGTTAGGAACGGGACAAAGGAAAAGGCAAGCCTAGGAGGTTGTGACCTTGGTAAGAAGAGCAGATCAACTGATAGGAAGACAAGTCATAACATTGGAGGGCCTATGATAAGAGACTATAGAATTCATATATCAGTACAGACATGTATTATCTTTAAAAATAAGTTTTCGGTTTAAAAAAATAGTTTTCTCAGAGATAAATGGCTCTCTTTATTAACATCTGGCAAAACATATTAGTGTTGGATACATTAATTTATTGTGAATATTTTGGCTTATCCGGGCTTGTTTAACAAGCCAAGGAAACCTTTTTTTCAATTTAATGTATCCACATATTTGGCTTTTCATTTGTACATTTATGGTGTCTTCAGTGGCAATGACAACCATCCCCTTAGAATCGCTGTTTCAAGTCAACTACAGACAAGCAGCCTATATAAACCAATGATACTCCATAAACACCATGTGCTGCATACACTTCACAGAAAACCCTTCTTGGCGACGGTGTTGTCTCTCTGCGTGAAGGATCTGTAACATGAAATGGCTCGGTGTCAACAGAGCTGCAAAACATATCTCATACCAGGCAGTGGACAATGTTTTTTAAATAGTATACCCCCCATTGAGACCTTGGCATGAAGTACAGTAGAGCCAGCTAGCTAGCTAGCATGCTATATATCTGAGGCAGTGTGCAGCCATCTCCCATGAGGGCCTTGCAATGTGAGGTGATTAGAGCAGCTCAGCCAGTGACTGAGGTGACAGATGGAGCGACAGAGGACTTGCTGGAGAGGCTATGTTAATTAGGAGAGAGAGGAGAGAAGATGGCAGCTTCAGAGCCACCGGGTTCAGGGAGAAGCCTTAAACAACACTACTCGAGTGGCACGGGGACTTGTATGCCCTTTGGCACCTCAACATGGCATTGTTGTGCTCTGTTTGCATGTTTTCATATACATGCTAACAGTACATGTTGTGAATACATTTGCGTTGTTCACAAGGTAAACAATGTCTCAACAATAGTTGCAATATAGGATTTGTAATAGTCATATGTATGTGCATTTATTTATTCTGCAAAAATGTAATTGATAGGCAAACTACAGTTAAAACATATGGTGCACACAGTTGTTACAGGAGCTATATATATCTGGTTGTTAACTATAAGTTGTTGCACATTCAGAGACTGATTTTTCATAAGCTGCTACAGAATGTCATTTTAAATCATTTGTTGTCTTGTGTTTTGTTTGTGTTTGCAATCCCACGTTTATAGTTGCAACAATCGACAAGCTCAGGATCATTCTTTCTTCCCTATTTCAAATGCTAGACTGTATCAGGCGTTTCTCATTACACTTACAAAGCACTAGTCATGGCTCCTCTTCCCCTCCCACAACACAGGCTAAAAAGATGGTTAATTTGCCCCATATGATTAATTACTTTGTCAACCATCAATCTGTGGCAGCACCATGAAATGGCCATAGAGACAGCAGCCTGCAGGTTGGTGGTGAAATTATGGTGTTGGAATCCCCATGGGGCACATATTAATGAGAGTACACTGGGAGTTAGCAATTCACATTAAAATATAATGCATTCTTTAATTAATTAAGCTCTCATTTATAAACATCCAACACTTCCCTCTCCCTCTAAATTTGACCTAACAATAGAGTATTAATGTTTTATGTTAGAGGCATAACATATTTAAATGTCATTAATACATGAACGGCAAGATAAACATACTTAAAAATTCTATTACTTGTAATAGGTGATGTCTTTGTATGGGGAGGTCCTCCCTTTTTCACCAAATAATTAGAAGTTAATTTAACATTTGAAACGACATTGCCATGCTTGAATTTTAGCCACATTACTGCAAGAAGTCTCTACTCCAAAGATTTTCAGGGCCTACAACCATGAAGGGTAAACTATCCTTACTTTTAGATCCATGGTACAAGATGATTAGTAACAAATCTGTTGAATTATTAGCGGTCCTAACTGAAGATTTAATTCATGTTGGCCATTCTGACATCTGTAATAAAATGTCTCTAATATAAACAAACGGGTCAAGATTCTGCGATCCAAGGTCTGCGATGGCCTGCATAATTCTATTCCAGTGTGTGGGGTAATTTATCCAAGGGAGGCACTAGGCAGGGACAGAGAGCCAAAGCACAGTGGGAGTTTCAGAGAACTGCTAATCTCTGAGGTGCGTTATACCCCACTACAGAGGAATGGCAAATCAAACAGGACCACATAGAATATTTCAGGGGTTTTATACGACAAATTATTTACAAAATACACCATCTTAACATTTTGATAAGGAAAATTCTGTATGATGATATTCCAGTCTCAGTCAAAGGGTTTTCGTTTTTACACGGGATGAAATGATATTGGTTCCTTTCAATTCTAGTGATTATCTCTCATAAAATGTGCCCCTGCATGAAGGACATCTTTGAATATGGAATAAGAACCTTCTGCTTCGCTATCTTACGCCCATCTTTTAGATTGTTATAAGAATAATAACCAGATATTTTTGTTCATGTCAAAACTGTAAACTGTTAGGCTGTAGCCTACAACCAAAGTTGTAAACTTAAAGAATCACGGGGAAGAAATAACGTCCCATCGCATTTCATTATGTTGTTAATTATGTCTAAAATGCATCGAGTCAGTGATGTGGTTGAGTCATACCCGAACTTGGGTCAATTCACTTGGGCTACAGGTGAGCACCCTAACATTATTATCATCCTTAAAGGACGCCTCTGTACCCAGCCCACCTTGAAACGAGGCCGGATGAGCCAGAGCGAACCGAAGCATCTGTTCCTCATCTGTCTTGTGACGACGGGCCTGTCTCACTCTCACGCATATTGGGTACATTTTTCTGAAGTTTTGGTTCTGAATTTCACCACGATCCACATCAGAAATGAGACTTTGCGTTTAAGATTTCCCTTCCGAGCGCTCTCTGCCTGTGGGACTTGCTCCTTGGGCTTTTCATCAGCTGCCATTTTCGACGGCATGCAGTAATTTCATGGCTCATTGCAAGCGCTGAAAACCTTTGAAACTGCAAATGTTAACTTTGCCTGGCCTGGAGCCATTTAGGAAGCGATTAATTTAGCAAACAGAAGTGAGCCACTTTCTCCTCCTAGCCTGCGCATAATTTTGGGGGATTCTATATCTGTATTTGAGTTAGAGAGTGAGCAATGTAATGACGGTTTCTGTAATTGTGGTGGTGTGGAAATGGTTCCTACCTCAGCCGCCGCTATCTAGCCATCTCCCGGCCGAGCATCGACAGTCTTGTACAGTGAAAGCACACGCTGAAGCGGATTGAATGGAGGAATCACTTACATCACACTTTGCCTTATATTTTTTTGTTGCGAATCGTCAAAGCATATGCTCAAATTTGGCCACAACACATGTTAAAATATATACGTGTATTTGTATTTGTGAATTAAGCACAACTTTTGTATGTATGGGCTGACTATCAAAGATAACAGTGTAGCCTAAATGTCATGGTAGAGACTGAATTATTACCGTTGAATTATTATGCATACTGCATATTATCAAGTGTGTTTTAGCTATGGTGTTCTCAACGTTCTGCAGACAAAAGTGAGCATCTTTTTTTGTTATTTTTGCAGTGTTTCAGAGGCTTGTTGTCCTAGTCATGCAGCCAGGCTAAGTGTGTGCAGCTAGGCATGGGAGAGGCAGAAGGCAGCAGGTCGACCAGCCATCCCCCACAGCTGTCCTCCACGATGCTGGCAAACCCCACATATACCCAGCCTGTATGAAAACACATTTTTACTCCTCACCACAATTAATTTCCCTTTGCTCAGAATACCTTCACTTTTGACAACATAACATATAGCAGGTCGTGTAGGCCTACAAAAAAAAGGAAAACCCACAGACATCTGTTTGCTCCTGCTGCAAAATATTTTACTTCAGGGAAAACAGTTGTCTAGCCTACAGTCCGGTCAGCATGGAGTACTGCTGGTATATAGGGTGTTTGGAATAGGATCACCCAGAGATGTTTTCATTCCTTATTTTCTGACCAAAACAGTTAAATTGCTGATCAAGGCATAGGACATTTGTGCACTCTTGCTCAGATAAGAAGGTAATACATGTTAAAGAAGAAAATAAATTATGTGATACTAAAGGTCTGGGGCTATTGGCATAATTATAGCATGTTACAAACTACACTTAGCATAATTTAGTTGTCACATGTGGTTTAACTTTCAGCTAAATCCTATAGATAGGTTGTGATTGGGATTTCATATATCCACTTGCCTTTGTCCTGTTGGCACATAGTATACCTCAATAAAAGGAAGACTGTTAACAAAAACTTACAAATAAACAAAAAAGCAATCATGCTAAACAAAGTCCTGGTATACACTAGAAACAATTCACCATTCTGTCTAAAGAGGGGCAAGGTTAAGTGACTGAGAACAGGAGGAAGAAAAAAAGAAAGAGAGAAAAAGAGAGGGGGGGGTGAATTGTGGGTGAAATAGGAACTTGTGACAATGATCCAAATTCCTATTTTTGCCCTTTCTTTGTGTGGTGTGTGGGTGTGTGCGCGTGCGTGCGTGTGTGTGTGTAAGTGTGTGAGCATGCGTTTACATTTAGGAAATGACTGTTTCCTTACCTGGATGCCCTACAAGCACATCTGCATCCTGTTTTAACATGGCAACTCTGCAATATCCCCGACACCATTAATTCATTGAAAGCCATTCACATAACCATGAGATACTGGGCAGCGGTGTTCAAACGCTTTCGCCCCCTTTCCTTATCATAAAGGTCCCACATGTCCTAGCAATATCCCCAAAATAAGAATGATAAATTTGTCCTAATTACATCCCTCGAACAATGTTGTTGGACAGCCAAAGACATCAAATTAAATACTGTTTTGATTTTGTAAAAGTGGAGTCAAGGTCTTATATTTTTCATTCCAGGTACATTGACTGATAAATATGAGGAGGAGAACAGTAATTATAGGGGGGAAATTACATCAGAAATTAAGAAAATTGTGAAAGGGCTCACCCTCAAATGGGTTTGAGCCACGAATTAAAAAGACTATTAACTGGCGGACAAGGCAGGTGTTATCCTCTGTGACCAAAACAAAACAAATAGAGTAGAGGAAGTGTGTATGTGTGTGTGTGTGCGTGCGTGCGTGCATGCGTATGTGTGTTTGTGTCTGTCTGTATCTCAGTAAGACAAGGTGGTGTTATTATGTGTGTTCAATCCTAAGTCATTTCCAAGTGAAAGCATATTCACCAAATTTTCATTGCCGTGCTAATTTATGACGTATTGTGCCATACTGTTCATCAGTATGTACATAATACATGATTACAACCATGCACCCATTCTTACTAAACATGCTTCTACATTCCATCTTGTTATTCTTGTACAATATTTAGTCAGTTTGTTTAATGCATTGAGCACTTTTCCCAAAAGTGTATAGGAAATCACCGCTAGAGCTCTGCAGCCTCTTGGCACCCTGTTTGTAGCCACACTGTTAGCTTCTTTCTTAACTCTACATGTGTTTTGGTCTCTTCACGAGCCACAGAAATGTGGAGGTGATGAGAGGTCCTCAGCCTGATGGGACACCGCACGGTGATAATACCAAATTAGATTTCCATCCTGCCTCTCTGCATGTCATACCGTCTTCTTTTTCGAGTTCAATCAAAGTTCCACAAGCCTAATGCGGCCTTCTCCTTGGGCCAGGTGTCAAATGTGTTTCACTGATGTCCATGAAGCAAAAAGTCAATCCACGGACCCGCCGCGTTTCGCTGGGGCATCACATTCTCCTTTGAGGCAAGTTAGATTATTTTTGCAATCTGAAAAAACGTATAACCTCTAGTAAGAAACGGATTCACAGTATGAACTAATTAAGCACATCGTCAACGCAGAGGTTAATTAGTGGGACCTTCGCGAGAAAGAGCAGGAGCGTTGAAAAACGAGAAATGTTTTCTCTTTTCCTCTCTTATTCACCACATGCACACACACACACATAAAACAGTAACCAAAACACCAAACCACCCATAAGAAGCAGACTCTAATTGTTAGTTAACAGATTAAATTACTTGTAATCAGGTCTAATTAATAGAAAAACTGTATGTAAATCAAATGCTGTTTTTTTTGCTCAAGTTTCCCTTTTTTGCTGCTTAACAAACAGTTCATTGAATCCTAACATAATTGAATAAGCTCATTGCGATCTTTGATGTTAATGCCTATAGAGTGATTCCATAAGCATGCAGAACCTGCAACTTGATATAGTGTTACCTGTTCAGACAGTGACATGAAAGGATGCTGCTGCAGAGCTGAAATATCACAATAAAAGGAAGAGGCAGTGCGGACTGCCTCTATCTCAGAAGTGCAGCCCAGCCCGAAATGGCACATTGACAACACGCATAGCTGCATGGAAACAAAAGGCAAAGCATCCCTAATTATTGACAACCAACATATATTTACTCTTCCTCATTTCAGGATGATAAGTCCTTCAAGCTGCTCTCAGTGTCTGCAGCGTCGATATGGTCCTATCTGAAGCCACACGCGCGTGGCTGCCTCGGCGCTTGGAAGGAGAACTGAGGGATATCCTGCACTCTGGGTAGAGGAAGGTGAGCAGCACAGTTCATTCGCTCTCAAACTTGACTGTGACTGACCTTTAGTTTTAACTTTTCTTTTCACAGAGCCCCCCCTCCCCCCGGCAGGTAATGGTTGTGGGCCAAACTTTGGTTTCAGAGCTAAAGTTAGATCTTACCATTTTCAATCTTGGATATAAGGAACTGCTGTTGCATTTGACCTCGGCAGGTACCTATTTGGCGTAAGATGGACAAGGTCCTACCCTGATTTCTCCCTGAACACTACAAAGGATTTACTATGGAGTTTTAAAACAGGACTTTTTGTAAACAGGCATTTATAAAATACTATGATTTGACCCTTTCTTTGCTCTGCTACACGTAGTTCCATTCAGATACTGTAACAATACCTTGTATTTATTTATTATTGTGATACATAGCTTCACTAAGTGATTTTCTCCTTGTAAGGCATGATTAGAGATAAGAAACTATTCAGTATGTGAAAGTGATACCGAACTCTAAGCCGTGGTGCTGTACCATGACAAGCAGCTGCTTGATGGCATGAAACTTTAAAGCAGACACACAGCCAGATGCTTTCTTCTCTCTCTTCCCTCTCTCTCTCTCTCTCTCTCTCTCTCTCTCTTCCTCTCTCTCTTTCTCTCTCTCTCTCTCTCTCTCTCACTGTCTTTCTATCCTCTTGACTTTTTTTCTTCTTAAATGGCATGAAGGTTGCGATGGCTTGAGTCCAAGATCATCACGCCTGAGACCACACAGATGGGGGGGAGATAAAAGTTGTCTGTGAGCCTCTCACAGTGCCTGCCATTTGTATGTGCGAGTAGCAGGCCATGTGAAGGGGGGAGCCACCTGCGGCCGTGACATCACAGCGGCGGAGGCCGAGCCCGGAGGCTGGCGGGGCCCCTGCCACCTTATCGCATATCATGTATCACCTGGAGCTCCACGTTGAGCCCAAAGAGACAGATTTCATCTGTCATCTCTGAGAGAATCTCAATATAATTTACCCTGCTGGATGTGACATCCCGAGGAGAGGAGTTGGAGTTGCCAAGCCCTAATCTCACAGATGAGGAGTCTCCTTTTTCTGCCCAGTCATGTCCCTGTGTGCAGTATATATCAGATCTGGCAGTTATTAGAGACAGCATCTTGGGTTAAGTGGCTCCTGCATGTGGATTCTTCTTTTTTCGTCTCTGTAAATCAACTACACGAACAAGTCTGACTACTGTTCTCTTATGTTTTCAGGAAACACTACACTGTTTACCGTGCTGTGGTATTGTAAGCTTTTCCACAAATCAATTGAGCAGTTTTTGTTCAACATTTGCAGTATTATATAAGGTTACCTAATACTGTATCAATAGCACCCCTATATCTGTCTAATTGATTAATTTGCACAAATGCAATATTTCATACTTTGTTTTTTTAAACTGAATTTATCTCACAAAAAAAAGATAATCTGACATTGAAGCCGTAAGCAACAACATAAGTGGTATCAAAAAGCATAAGTTAATTAGAAAGACTAATCAACTTTAATGTCTTCATTTCCAGAAAAGGGTATGGCATAATTATTCCTGGGCTTCACTCTCCACTCAGCAGTCATGGTGCTAACAAGGCTTGGTGCTTTTAGAATGGCCACTCACACATAACAGCTAATTGTAGGTCTTTACCCTCAAGCACCCTTCCAGCCATATAGACAACAAGAAAATAGACCATTTCAGCTGGTCTGGTTAACATTAATAATTGATTAGTGTTTTAAGGCCTTAAGAATGTCCCTAAAAACCCTAGGCAGTTGTGCACTGAGAAGCTCAAACTTAAGCTCATACTTCCTATTACTATTATTTCCCTTTCATATGTAACAGTTTGTTTTGAGTAATGTCTAAGTGATACCATTTAAGCTGCTGAATAGGTAACATACATGGGTAACATACTGACAGCAAATTATGGTGCAATCAGGGTTAAAAAAAATTTGTATAAGACTTTTATAATTACAGTACTGTAGTGGGTTGAACGTCTTCAATGTGAACAAATCTTATAGCTCAAATATGATTTCTGCTCTAAAAACAAAATGAAAAAGTTATTATTACATGTATTGCTTAGTGGTGTTCAAAATATAATAAAATATATAATAAAATTTAAAATCCAATGAACTATTTGTCTAATTTCCAATTCCTTATAATTTGACCTCCAGATATCCCTGTTTAGCAGGGACCATTTGAATAATAATTAAATGATAATATATTGTGGCACTGTCTCCACCTATCCAAAATAAGGTTAGGCCAAGCCGGTTCATATTAAGAAGTGACTGGTGCGTTTGATCATGTTTCCCCCCTTCCCAAGGAACTCATCCATTTCACTGTTCAAGGATAACCAACCACTGTCTTATAACTTTATTATTCTTTCTTAATCGCTCTATAAATATTTATGACTCACCAAAGCCACCCCGACTTGCAGCTCAGATTGAAGCTGTGGCAGAGTACGTTCCGAGGTGGCCTTGGCTTGGTAAGAGAGATAGTGGCGGGCAGGAGATTTGTGACAGAGCAGAGCATGAAACCCATCAGTTGATGAGTGGAAATCCCTGCTTTCTAATTAATAGAGGTACACAGGCCAGAGGGATAAGGAGGATCAGGGAAATGAAATCAGGAAGAAGATACCATCACTCATTTCTCCGGGCCATTGTCACACTTCAGAATCTGCTGTAATGAATCACTCAAGCATTCTGCAGATACATTTGAATGGTGGAGAGAAATTCTTTGTCCGGTGGAGAGCATTCGATAAGGATCTTTTCTTCTGCCTTCCCCTCTTCTCCGGCCTCTTCTTGTCCCTCCTTTGTCAGAGGGCCCTCTGATCAAAAAGCGAAATCAAGGCTCAAGCAACAGGTGCACTGTCTGAAAAGCTGCAGCAATCTGCAAGTGAACTGGAAAGCCATCTCAGAAGAAAGGGTTGATTTAAGATGTTTCGGGACAAAACCGAAGATTTACTTTGTGGGTCAAATGAAAGTATCAGGGGCAAACATAAGAGGAAATAGTGTGTCTCAATATCGCCAAAGTGTCTACTAAGCCACTTATGGACATAGCTAATAAAATGCAGTAATCCATCATAATAAATCTAATCAATCATATATATTTTGGTTTGACCAAAAATATGTTTTTATAAACCAAACCACAGTAGTACACCGGTAACTACTGTGTTTATTCTGCCATGCATACATATGGTTTAAGCTTAACAACTTAGCCTAAGGTGAGATCTAACTGAATTGTTAAGCATAATTCCTGCAATGTTACCTGTCATACCTTTTAAATGTGCTGATATTACAATGTACCCACTAACAAGGTGAAAGGTCAATTAATGATTTATCTGCATGACATTAACAACTGTCACAACTATGTTCTCTGTAAATGTCTGATGTTGCCGTGAGATGAAGCTCTAGATTATAGATTATAAAAGCTCATTCATGTTTATTTTTTAAAATAGCACCCAATAATACCTGACCATAAAATGGAAATATTTCTCCATATTTATCCCAATTCACTTCCCCCACTTGAAATAATTTAAATGCATAAGAGCATTTCATTCAGTCCATTTAGACAGTCCTATGTAGAATTCATAACATCCTGTGTTGTATGATGAAATCGGAACTAAACCATTAAACCATCATTTGAGAAGGTTCGGGTAGTAATTAAACAGCTCAATGTTTGTCCACAAAGCTTTATAGTAACTGAAAAGTGAGACATACTGGATGACTTAATCACTTTTAAGTTGCTGTTCTGAAAACCGTGTAAATAAGACTCCATAACGTCCTGCAGTCAGTCTGAGGCTGAAATGAGAAGTAGACATAATAGGACAAACAAAATCCAGTATATATCGACCAGTATCACACCTCCTTGGAGGGTTACTGTGGTGTGCCTTTGGATATTATTACTCTAATTTGAAAACTGTATATGCGCAAGAGCATATTCCAAAACACAGTAAAAATGAGTAAATATAGTTTCTGTCTTCTCCTCTTAGCTTTTGTCTTTGTTTGCTTTCAAAGATAATTTAAGTTTTTGGTTTCTAAGTAGTTCAATCCAACCCAGGGGAGTTTTACCCCAGTGAGGCAATATTTTTACAGTTTTTTCTTTCCTTTTCCACTAACCCTTATAACCCAATGCAATTATTTAATAATATTATACACCCACTCATAGTCTGCATAAGAGATATGAATATAATTGTATGTTACTTTTTAATTACAGGAAAAATCTAACTTGTAAGATGATGGGCTGGAAGGTGCCATTGCATTGTTATTTTTTTTCATCCTCGTTTCTGATTATGTGAGCTGGGCTCCTTTGCTAAGAGATGATAAGCAGAATTTCCATGTTCTCTGCATAATTAATCCATCTTTGCCTCTCTTCATGCCAACTCTGTCGTTATCGCCTGCACATGCCTGAATTGCAAAAGAATCCTCTCTTCAATTGGAACTTATTGATATTCTAAAAAACTAGAAATCCTTAAATTTAAGCCACAGATTGTTAAATGGATTAATTTCGCGGCAATCGCAAGCATCTAACGCGTGGAGACAGGCAAAGCAAATTGAAAGTGTCTCCTGTTTGTGGAGTTTCAGTCCCAAATGATAGGCTTTATTGGTATGTTTTTTTTTTCTCTCCATAGTAAAAAATTACCATTCATTTGCATCCCGTAAAATACTTTTATATGGTTGGAAATTCAGAGGAATTTCTTTCAATGCCTGTCGTTGGCTGCATGATAACAACTTCAGCTTCCCACATCTGGACGCTTTTGATACTGGGTGAAAGGAATGACTGAATATTTAATATTTTTATCTGTTTTCATCGATGGTTTCACCATTAAGGGTGGCTCTGCTATTTGCATGAAGCCTGGCAGATGTAGATTTATTTTCTGAGCTGTCTACAGTCTGCATTTCTGTGAATATATTGATGCATTTTTCCATTTTTGTGTGCACTGATGCCTCTGCATATGTAATAAACCAGCCGACACACTTATAAAATACACTAACACATCCTTTAGAAGGCTTTATAGATAGGGGCCATGATGGTGCCAATGAATGGACTGAAAAAAGATGACTTCAATCACAAAATTCACATTTAAATGTATTGATCACCCTCAAAATGCAGGAGGTAAGGTTCTTTGACTACATGAATTACCAAATGATCAAATGAAGTGTCAAATTTAGCAAAGCAAACATTCCATTTGAACCTGTAACCATTATTCTAAAATAAAATATGCATATGGTTATGACGGAAAGGTATCCTGGTGATATGTTGCGCTTGCACTGTTAAATAAGAAAGAGAAGGAGATATTTAGATATTTAGTTATAAGCTATTAGATGTTTTGTACTGTAGCTCAATACCATATGGCTACTGATAGTTTTGATCACAGTGGTGTGCAATGTACAGCTTTGTTTATTGTGTTCAAATACACCTTAACTGTGTAACCAGTAACCTTGGTATTGACATTTACAATCCTAATTAGGGGATTTTTATTGCTTAACATTTAAAGGTAAAAGGCTGCTGCAACTGGCTTCAGTAGCAACTTGGGGCAAATAATCTGTCACACAAAAAATGTATACATGATTTTTAAGTTCAATATCTTCATATTTTTTGTACACAGACAACAGTTACACCCAAAGTCAAATTATCTAATTGAGAAAATCCTTAAACAATAATATTGTTGTCTATGCAAACTCTCCACATATAATAAAATAAGGGTTGTTTTCCTACTCTATATAATAATGTATTAAGGTCTGCAGTCAATGATTTGAGGAGATTGCTTGGTTATCTCAACAATTTTCTACCAGTAGCATTAACCCATCCCCCACACAGCATGTTTTTTTCAGTCTCTACAGTATGTAAAAATTCTATCTATAATTAAAAACATACTTCCTGATCTAAAATACATTTTGGAATATTTCCGTCTGAAAAGCATTGCAGGTTTCCGCTTGAATTGCAACAATCTTTTGACCATAAATAAAGTAGTTGAGATTAGCAGTAGGCATATACTGTCCCATGTTCTCTCCTCCTCCTCAAGAAAAAAGGCTTTCTTTCCAGAGTGACACGCTCCCATAGGGAGGAGCACAGCTTGTTCAGTCCTCCCTCCCTTAGTACTTTCATCACTTCCCTACACTGAAGGGCTAGTATAATCTTAAAGTACTTTGGGCTTGTGGGGCATTTTCGTGTTTCTTTTTTTCTATTTATTGCTACTTTCCATCTTCTCCTTGCATGTTGTTGTTTTTACGCTTTGTTTCAAAGCAAATGACAAAACCTCCCCAAAAATACATACTCTCACAAGCAGGCAGTGGAGGGAGAATGGGAGACAGATACAATACTAGGCTTCGAGAGAGGGAGAGACAGAGAACCATACGGAGAGAGTGCTAGAAAGAGACTGAGGGAGTGACAAGTCTCTGGACAGAGCTGGTGGTGAGTCCTCCAGGGCCTCGGGTGCTTTTGGCATGGGGGACCAGCGGAGTGGGCACTCTCTCAGACATCTGTTTGCTCACTAGCTGGTGGAACTGCTGGCGGTGGGGTGTGTGTAGGGGTAGGGGTTTAGGTGGTGGGGTTCAGGTGGTGGTGGGGGAACAGTGGCACTCGGCCCCACAGCTACGGTACCTCCACCGCCACCACTGACCACAGCAGTAGCGGAAGTACTTTCCCAGGGAGACACACAACCGACCGGTCTCCCCGTTGGGATTGACGTATTGTAATGATATCCCATTGGCTGATTTGAAAGGACAAAGAAAGTCTGGTGTCTCTCTGTTGCTGGACCGTGAGCACTTACACACCGTGAGTCACATCCAGAGAGCATTTGAGGACGCGTGCAGTTCTAAATATCACAGGTGGTGTTGCTGAGCTCTGCAGACCAATGTTCATCTCCTAAGCTTGTATATATGTATTTGATAGTACATTATCGAAATGATGTTGTTTACACAGACGGACAGGCACTGTTGGCTTTGGAGTGTCCCAGCTGTCTTCCCTGCCTCACTACGGACACACATGTTCACATGGATGCACAGAGGGAGAAGTGCCCCCTCACACAAACACACTGCCACCGACATTTACATAGGCATGCTCGCATACACACAAACATTAGCAGCCCGCCCCCTTTTGCACAATTGTTCACACTTATATGCACACACCTAACAATCGGAGGGGGACACCGTAGCACTGACAGACTCAGTCCACTGGTGTCCAAGCTGGGCTACGGATGGCACTCTTTAGGAACGCTGTTGCCATCCAAGAGATCTTGTCTCTCGTTTGCATGGTTTCACATGGACATCTGTCACACCGTTTGTCATACGAGAGGGATTCTCTGGCACCACTTGACCTATCGCTGTGAAATAACTCACATTTAGTGTTAAAACCCACAGCAATGCCTGCCTAGTTTAGGTCACAGCAAAAAAAAAACTTTGTGTTCTTGATGTTGTTTATACATTTTGTTTTCCATATGTTACATTTCATAGTATAGGGATTTCTCTTCTACATCTGAAAACATCCAGCCATAACGTATATACTGTAAAGCACTGTTCCGTGTTATTTCACAGGTAAAACCCGCTAATTTCAAAGATTTTAAATTTTTTCACTAAATTTAAAATCACGAAGGCCACCATGGCCACCAATGATCCATAAAAGCAGCAGCTAATGTTTAAAGAAACATCATGTTTTCAATAATAAATACAAGCGAACGACGCGACACCAAACAGCGACCCCCAAGCAGCCCCCTCCCCCTCCAGTGCCCTGGTACTGAGTGGCGCTCCCCAAATGTGACTTGGCAGTTCTAATCAAATGATTTAGCATCCCATCGAATCAACCTTTCCCCCTGTAATCTGATTATGTGAGTACACTGCACACTGTTACTCCATGGTGGACTGTATACCTTTACCTATTAATATGACAAACCTTGTGCCATTGATTTCCCCTGCGATGGAGACAGTATCATGTTAATTATCGCAACCATCTGGTCCTAGCGGTGAGAAAGCTTTCTCTCCCTCTCACAGATTTGTACCTGTCAGTCAAAGCAGGCTTCAAACAAGCCACCAGGGCTCAGGAACAGCAGAGAGCACGCCATTGACTCTAGGGATTTAGGAGTGGCGTTAAATTAATCTTCAGCTTGCAATTTGACTCTCCTCTCTTTTACTATGTTGTTGCTCAAACCACAAATTATTATTGAATATTGAGGCTGGGTTCATAACACTGGCACTAAAAGGCTTCTTGTTTTATTACTGTGATTTGTTTTGAAATTCTCAATTATTTTTCTAAAACGTTTTTTTTTTAAATATGCATGTAGGGTTATATCCAGAGAGGATGAATACCTTTGCATGTGATTACTGCAGTCAACACCATAGTTTTACTGTTAGCAATGAACAAGAAGGCTTGGTTGTTGCATTATGTACTTTAATGTATTTAATGCTAAATTTGACACCAGAAACAATTTGCTGTACATTGTCACTTAGTAAAAGTAAGTAGGTACATAGCTCACTGTATTTGGTAAACTATGTTCTTTTATGTTATTTTTTTATGTTCGATGACAGCCAATTTCCCTGGCAGGTGCTAAAAGTTACACTCATCCACTGGTTGAAAATCAAACGGAAGTAAAGTTCGAATAAATTCTTTCCTCAAGGTGGAACTCCATTGACCAGTTTGTCACATTATTCCCTAAACTAGACTCCATTCAGAAGTTAGGGAATTGGGTGGCTAAATAATTTCACAGGCGACTTGCTTGTCTTACTTGGCAGTCCAACT
The DNA here is from genome assembly GCA_036023535.2 of Galaxias brevipinnis. Lineage (NCBI taxonomy): Eukaryota > Metazoa > Chordata > Actinopteri > Galaxiiformes > Galaxiidae > Galaxias > Galaxias brevipinnis. The sequence goes on from JAVQIZ010202127.1 coordinate 39,925, forward strand.
GACTAATTGAAGTAGATGATCTCCGTTTGGCCAACTATTTGGGACATGACAGTCAAAACCATTGGGACAATTAGGATGGGGAGCTCTTGTGTTCAGATTTTCAGCCATGCTATTTTCAGGAGCAGAGCAAACCTGAACGTGTAAAATTACATCAATTTGCAATTTTGCTACATAAAAAAAAAAAGAAAAAAAATGATTGTTTTGTGGTCTATCTATTTATGAAACAACAACAACCACATACAAGTGATCTTTCTATCCTCTGTATCTGGGAGAAACTATATGCAGGTGTCATTTTCTGATATAGGAAAACCTCTTTGGCATCGAAAAAATGCAGGCTTCCAGGAATAATGTAGGCTATAGTATGGTCACAATTGTATGAAAACTCATGGGTCATAACATCTTTCAGATCCGATTCAAATGCCTGTGATATGGGGAGTCATACACTGGTACACACAGCGTTTTACTCCAGATTTGATTTCCTGTGAACAACAATTCTTTCGGGGTTTAATAAAGTTGTCACTAATAAATAAGTAATAATTCAGTAATAAACAAACTTAAGATCACAAGCTGTGGCTACGGCACCCGTGGAGGCACAAACCTTATCTTCAAACAAAAGCGCGAAACGCTTTCACCTCCTCCGTCAGTCCGTGTGGATCTCATCGAAGTGCAGCCTCATCTCGGAGAACACTACTGTGAAAGAGTGAGTTAGAGAGAGAGAGAGGGAGAGAGAGGGAAGGTGTGTGTGTAAGAGAGAGCCAGCCAGAGCAGAGAAAGATAAAGGAAAGAGACAGAGCGATAGACTGTGCGTAAAAGAGTGTCCAGAATTCGTGCCCGTTTCTTTCTCAATTCCATCACAAACCCTACTGGCGCTTGGATGAACCAAAACCTATCGATCTGTCAGTGCTACACCTGGATCCACTGACCATTTACGAGCAGGCATGTCCCGAAGAAAGCAAAGTAACCCAAGGCAAATAAAACGTAAGTTTTGAATATTGGCTGTGTCGCTATTACATTGAAGAGCAGTTTGGGAGTTGCTGGAATTTGGATTACGGTGACCGTTATTTTACCAAAGACGAATTATTGCACAAGTTTTATAAATTGTCAGCGTTTTTTTTTTTTAAATCTAGCACCGTAATTCCATTATTGTAAACGCTATTTAATTCGAAGGATGTTTTCCCCAGTTGTGTAGTGTATCAGTTACATGTTGTTTGTTTGAAGTTTGCTTAGTGCTGATGTCAACTATCAGTGGCCTACTATTGTTTGACATGTTGCGGTAATTATTGGTAGAAAACAGTTTTGCGTAGTCCTTACAATGTAACTTTTGTAACCTTCGTAAGAACGTCTATGCAGTCTTCAACAACTCGATTACTTGGAACACATTAAGCAGGTAGTGATGACATGGCCTCGTTAACATGACCCACATTATTCTTTACGCTTAAGAGCTATGATTTAGCACAAAAAACCAGTAGCCTTAGCTGAAATATATTCTCACATTTGACATTGTGGCCCTTTGCTTTTAAAAGTGTGTGATTGAGTGTTACAAAAGGCTGCAAAATAGGCTAAATTATATCACTGAGATGAACTGGTTTACGCACAGTCAATTACTTACACATAAAAACAAACAAACACACATACACACAGGTTATTTTCTTACCTTAATATTCACGACACAATTTTGCAATTGTTGTAATTACAAACAGTACTGTTACATTTCACACTTACAGTCTGAATCATTTTTTTTATTAGGTGTAATGCTGTCTGCTTGTTGTGTAGTTAATCTTTTAACAATGGAAATTCTGTTGATCATTTTTTAAAGTTTGATTTTAAGAAGTATTTGTAAATTCCCTATTTATATATAATTTGATCTACTTTTACAGTTTATTCTATACTTTTATAATAAGATAAAAGAAATTGTGCTCATTACAAATAATTGGAATGTTGTCCTATGTTTCCTTTTAAATAGATTTTTTTTATTCTGGATATAGTAACTGATTTTTAAAAAGTTTTTTGGGTCCTTTAAGAAATCAATTTAATTGATGATTCAACAGCACACACACACACACACACACACACACACACACACACATACCCACACAAACGTACAGAAATGCACACTCATGTATCATATGTGTAGTGTACAATTTAATGTGTTGCAAATATTTTGGTTTCATTAGTCTATACTTTCTATGGGATTTGTTATGTTATCTTTTAATAGACTTAACCAAGTTTAGTTTTGCTTACAATCCCTGTGGTCCCTTGGTAGAGCATACCTATCTATTTGGGACTGGAAGATGACAAGACCTCATAGCTTTCTAATACATCATGTTATTGTGTACTGTTTCTTTGTGTGTGTGAGTGTGAGAAAGTAATTGTGTATGTGTGTGTGTGAGAGAGAGAGAGAGAGAGAGAGAGAGAGAGAGAGAGAGGGGGGAGGGAGTTGTGTTTGTGTCTGTGTACACTGTATATCATAATACAGAATGAGACCCCCAAAAATGTTTTTTATGTCACACACAGTTTTATTGTTTCCTAACAAGACAATATATTCTACAATTAAATAGTTGTTAAATGTGTTACTTGCATAAAAATATTATAAATCGATTTAGTCATGTTACAGTAAACACAATTCTTTTAAGTTACAGAAACTATTTACCCTGAGTCAAACCTTTAAATTCACTTTTTAAATGTATAATTATGAAGCATTTTTTACGATAAGAATTCAAGTGCATTTGCAGAAATATAGAATATAGAAAATTAAGATTAATGATGGTTAATATTTGTATGTCTAAGAAAACGTTTGTTCAATATACCTATGATGGTTTATGTTGATCAATGCCATGAATTCC
>JAVQIZ010202129.1:0-14635 GCA_036023535.2 Galaxias brevipinnis
ATCCTTAAGTGCCATTCCATCGTTTTTCAGAACAGTGGAATGTTATAGGCCTCCAAGGTAAACATTGTAAAGGCCAGGTCAGACCAAAGATTCGCGACGCAACTGTCTGCAACTCGCAAAAGAGTCCGAACGTCTGATCTTCAACGTTCTAAAACTGAGTGGTTCACACCAAAGCAACTAGCACAGACACAAATGACCGTTTCCATAGTCACGGCATAACCAACTAGTCAGCTAACGTTAACAAAAAAAAAATCATAATTGTATTTGCGTATTAGTTTGAGCTAGTGTTTGACAATCGTTTTTATTTAGCTGCGATTGGCACCATAGCTACTATATGATGCGGAATATATAACTTTAATAAACAATAGCTTATTTAAATGATAACAAATCCAACGTATGCATGTAAACGCACTAACGATTAATGCCTTTTGACTTAAATCTGGCGCTATGGTTGCTTACCGACGTTCTAAAACTGCCCTTGGCGATTTGACAAGCCAAATCTTTTGCGACCACACAACGGCTTCAGCCGCCTTTCAACTACTACTAGTTCAGACCGCTGCAACTTTTGTCTGCGACGTTCTGAAACCGTTTCGTTGCTTCGAGTCTTTGGTCTGAACTGGCCTTAACTCGTAGAGAGCGTTTATTCTATCTCATCTGGAGCTGTATATATATATATATATATAAAGAATATTTTGGTTTCAAAATTTGGCCTTTTAGTATTATACAGACCCTTTGGGTGTGAGAAATCATGACAACCAACCACAACCTGCCCTCGAGATTGTGTCTCAGCGGAGTGTGTTCCGCGTTAACTGTTGTCGGGGTTTGTTTGATATAGAGCTGTAGGTGGACGCTTTCACAATAATATTTATATTGATTGCACTTTTGTAGACGTTTTACACTATGCCTAAATACGGGAGACTCGCCAAAGTCACCAATGTATGTAGCACCTGCCTTGGGTGAGAAGGGGCAGCTGCAGACCCCGAGTACAGGCAGCTAGCTGACAAAGGCGAAATATATATATGCCTGGGCAGTTTCACGACCATGCTACCCCTGATGCATAGGCCTAGCTTCTGCCGGCGAATATGTTAATTATTTTTGCTATTAAGTTGTTGTTTACTAAAACTGGGGCATGAAAGTAATCAATTGTCTGTCCAACTGTACTTTACTTTTATTTTGATAGACAAATTCAGAAAAAGTTAAAGAACAGTGGTGAGGGGCACAACTGAAGTCCCATTTTATAATGGCATGGGTTGTTCTTTTAATAACACATTTTGGTTCATAAAAAACAAGAGTAGGCCTATCACTATGACATGTGAATATAAAGGCTGCAGCAGATACTGTATTCAGTAGTCCAACTGCATCTGATATCTTAGTGTAATGTTATATTCACAAAACCATCTCAATGTAAAGCTAAATAACACAACAAAATAAATAAATTCGTCAACGTCTCTAGAAGGTTATTAATGTAAATGTTTAGACCGCATATGGTTATTTCGGTCTGGGTCGTGAGTTGTGCGTTCATAGATAGGCCTATGTTTACCATGTCTATGCCTGTATCCCGGCCCCATGTTCCCCTAGCGTTGGGTTGCAACTTGCAACGGTATAGAGTGACACCTACTGGTCAACAAACACCACTTCAAGCAGCAACTGGTCTCCCATTCAAGTACCAATCAAGACCAACCCTGCTTAGCTTAAATGCATGCCAGATTTGGGATGCAGGGCTCTATTGCTGCTGACAATCAATCACAGATCAGGTCAATCAACTTTATAAACAAAAATTCGATTAAATTTCCATTTTTTACCATTTTGAACGGGCCAGTGGCGCAATGGATAACGCGTCTGACTACGGATCAGAAGATTCTAGGTTCGACTCCTGGCTGGCTCGAGTTTTTATATTTTATCTTTATTTGTAATATTGTCAAACTGTGCCAAAAGGTTACATATTTCTAGCTGAGAGTTTTTTTTATAAATAATATATTATTTGCCGACTGTAAAAAGTATGAGAACATATATATTTTTATAGCCCTATTTAATGCAATGAAATGTAGAACTTGCCTAGTATTTAAAATCAAAATAATTGCTCTACACCCTGCAATGTAGCATTACTGAAACTACTCATCATAGTTGTAAGGACCTGTTCCACCTCACGTTAGCCACGTTATCCACCCAGTACGGTTTATCGAAGAGAAGCGGAGGAACAGAGGCAGCGAAGGCTTTTCTCTCGCGAGGAAGGACGCCGTTATCGGAATCCTTACAAACAACACGAGAATTCATCATTCAGACGGTAATATAACCCAAACTAGCACGGTACATATTGTCGTGTGCTTGAAGTGGAGACATAGTTTGCACTCAAATCACATATACATAGATTTTTTTGTCAAACTGAACAGACAACGCATCTGCGACCATGAGGCCCGCTAACTAGCTAACACGCTAACTGTTTGGGACTGGGAAGACTACGGCTAACGCGCTAGCTAGCCATAGTCCTTCGTCAGCCACAAAATATTATTAGCTAACGTTAGCTAACATTTTAGCCAACTAGCGTAAGTTAGCTTAAACAAAATTGGTTGTTAATAATGGTGTACTGTTGTACACAAACCAATAAAACACGGCAACCCCAGGCACGATGTAACGTGTTTTGTTTTTTTAATACTTGTCCCGAGTCGACCAACTAACAGCATATGAGATCTAAGCAAAGGGCGAAAGCCGGCTAAGCTAACGAAACATAACCTGGCGCCCACTCCCTGCAAGGATTTTGCTGGCGTAATTTTTTTTTAAATCTATCGTGTAGCAGAATTTAGCCAGCAGCTTGAGCCCACATCAAGTGACACGGTTCACTGTATTTACATACAAACGTGCAAATTCTCGTTCCCCTAATACATGTTATGTTAAATGCTATAGATTAGACGAGAGTCTGTTGATTTTTGAAAGTTTGGGTGTAGGCAATTTTACAAATTGTTTGTCACAAACCTTACATGGTCTGCAAGACTAGAGAGGCTTGCTATCATTTCCCAGTGAAATTAACCAAAGCCAGCTCTAGTTCCCTCTGTACACTACCTGGCTACTTAAATATGCCCAAGTTTTTATGCCTTTTTGTTAAATAATTACTTTACTGTCTCTAACTGCTTTTGTTAAGTTCATAGACAGTTCATGTTGTGATTATAAGTTTAATTAAAAAAAATAAAACGGATGTCCTGATTTGAAAGTTGAACAATGTTAACCCAACTTAACCCATTATATTTGCGTTTTTTTCATAACAAGTCACTCTTTGTAAATGTGCAAATAGACTGAAGAAAGAGATCATTTTTAATGGTATGTGACCATCTTAAGAAAGTTTGATGAAATGTTTTTTCATCAGTAAACCTTTGTTCATCCACCTTGTTTCTGTTATTACAGAGCTGAATGATGTCAGAGCAAGATCTGGATGAAATAGTGCAGATAACTGTGGAGGACTTTGTTCCAACTGAACAAACTGGTACAAGTGATTAGTTAACAAAAAAATGTTGCTCAATGAAACTCGTGCTGTTTTGTCAAATTAATTCATGACTGTTTCACTTGTGTTAGACATGTTGGACAATCATGAGGATGGGGATAGGCCTCAAAAGAAAAAGCGTAAGGTGGAAAACAACGTTCAAGAATCATCCATTAAGGTATGTCTGCACTCCATCTTGGGTTTTCTCAAAATCGTGATTTATTGGAATGTTTTTATTTTAATTTTATTCCATTGTCTTGAAAATAAGTTATATTTCTCTCTCCTTTTTAGAACTTGTTGTACACCATCAACCAGTCAATATGCCAGCGCCTGGACAGCATTGAGAACAAGCTGCAGGCAGTTGAGGCCACATGCAAAGCCCTGGGGCGTAAGCTGGATGCTGTCGCAAGCTCCAAGAACCAGGTTGCACCACCCATCCAGGTTCCCATGGTTGCAGGATCCCCTCTTGGGGCCACACAGACCTGGAACAAAGTGCGCTGGTGAGCTAGGGGGAATAGAAACATCATTTGTTTGTATTGCTGAATTGGGAAGCGCTTTGGGAGCAGCAAGGTGGGGCTGTGGGTGGCATCAAAGACGATAACAACACTTCTGAGGATTCCACTGTAGAATTTAATCTGTTGTGGCTCCTTTTCTGTGTAGTAGCAGTTTTGACAATGTGAAACCTTTGATTATTGTCAAAATGTACTACTACGGTAGAGGTTAGTTTCCGACCTAACATGCAGATGCTTCCATACAGGTGTACTACTGCAGGATACAATTGACCTATGTAGCCTATCATGCTTTGTGGCTTGTACAGTTAACTTGTTTAATTTTATGATTACACTTTTCTATCTTGATGGGAGTGGTGTCTTTGAGGAACACTGCCCATATCGATAAGGCCACAAAGGGTCACTGTATAGTTGGAGTAGGAAAATTATGAGCATCATGTACTAGCCACAAGATTTCAACTCAATCGAACATTTTTGGAAGATTTGGACCGGCATGTTAGACAGCCCTCTACACCACCATCATCCAAACACCAGATGAGGGAATGTTGCTTGGATGAATTAAGTTTCATTCCAACGGCGCGTTGACTCTGTGCTGATGGCTTGTCGTGTCCTTACTAAAAATTATTACCACAATTGTTAGTATTATCTTTAATCTAATTTGTCACCCATTTGTTGTATTACGGTGTTTATTTATGCCTTTGAAACAAACGTAGATGTGCCCTTTTCTACCCTCCCACAGTGTTGTTCCACAGACCAACGTCATAGTGAGCAGTGAGAGACAGAAGGGGACAGGCCAGGAGGACACTCCATTAGAGAACCTTCTCAGCAAGTGAGTAACTGACGTGACACCCAATTATTCAGTTGAAATAGAACATGTTAGCTGGAGTGTAACTAATGACATGCTGTGCAAGAGCTCACACTGAGCTTGCATCGCCAACCACAAAACCTTTTGTAATGGCATCTCAAAATAGACAGGATAGAGTGTTATATGATCCCTTATGCTGAAATACGAGGGACTGTTCTACAAAATAATTTTAAGGGATTTGGGATGGGGACACATGTCATTGGGGTTTTAAAGCAGGAAGATTTTTTTCCTGGATGTTGTGCTGAATCGGACCCACTACAGTGTCTCCAGAAGGCACCGCGATGAGCTTACACGTCTCAAGGCCAATTATATCCTCTATGGGCAATCAAAAAAAGTAAAAGAAAAAAAAAGAAAGGCTTTATTAAACAGTGTGACATCCCAACGCCATTCCTTCATGCTTCATTTTAAAAAGAAATATTCTAATTCAAATATGCTCAAAATGTCTTACACTGTGTGTTACAGCACAGCCAGTGGGCGGAGGCAGAACACCATTCTGGTCAAGGTGCCCATGGCTGAGGACAGTCAAGAGGACCAGGAGAGTGGCTCGGAGGCCAGTGACTCGGTCTCCAACAATGGCCAGGCCAATGCTCAGAGCACGCAGAACGTCACCCTTATCACCCTCAACTCGGAAGGTACGATGGCGTATGCGATGGCATGCATTTCGAATAGGAAGCAAACTCTTCTGGCCAACATGGAGTGACAACAATTCTTTGGGTTGTGCAGTTTCGCAGTTATGTAATACTATGATATAATATAATACCTTGGAGTTGAATATTATCTGCCAGACTTTCGAATCCCCTAGCCCCCATAGGTGAAGCTTTTATTGTTGATTTGTTATTTGGCCTGTTTTTGAGTGTATTCTGGTAGTTTATTGGTTATCCTGTGCTTCGTTATTTATTGTAGTGGTAGCCTAAATGTTGTTTGACAGTCATGTGGCAGCATCAGCTAAAGAGTACTATGTAAGACAGAGAAACCCGCTCTCTGGGTCTACTTGGGTGCAAACTAGACCTCTTGTCTTCAATGTTCTGGTGGTTTAGAATTGGAAAAACTTACTATGCCGCTTGTATCATTGCCATAACCTCACTAGAACTGGCTCCCAGCTCCTGGCTGTGTGTGTTCAAAAACATTTTGATTTTGGGGTATTTGTTCTGTTAGAGCCATTCTGAATTCAAATGTCGCAATGTTGGCAGTCCATAAATGCTGGTAGATGGCGGTTGTTATTGAACGATGGAAGCGCAGCAGGAGAGATGACACTCACTAGTTTTATCAGTCACTTCATTCCCACATGGGGGCGCTGTGGTATCATCAGAACCGAACACGAAAGTGCTGTGCTGCAGTATTTCTTTTTGACCTGTGGATGCATTCATTAATGGGTATTTCTTAAAACAGATTAATCATTTTTGTGGATGTTTCACTCTCTCAGGGTTACTTGTACCTTTAGGGCTCAGGTTGGCCGTTCTTAATATGGGAGTTATGACTCCCTTTCTGCTTTAAAGAATAGCCGAGCTAACTGATGGCTAAGGGCACTCCGCAGTGCGCATATAGGCATACCTGTTCTACAGGTCATCTGGGAGAAAGAGAAGGTCTGATTTCCACAGGCCCACTGCATTCTTAACTTTTTTTTCGATTTCTTTAATAAAATCCAAGTTATGATAATTGTTGGTGTGTGTTTTGACAATAAAAGAAATAAACAGAAACTTCAGCTTTTGTGGAGGCTGCTGTGCACAACTTTTGCATTGATGCCTGCAGTTATCTATGAAGCACATTTACTTTCTGAAATGGCTCTATATTGGCTGATAAGACTGTTAAGATTTTTGGGAATATACAATGTATAACTAAGGTGTTTCTTCCCTCCCCCCTCTGTAGAGGACTTCCCAGGTGGCACCTGGCTAGGGGACGAGACCAACCCAGAGATGCGAGTGCGGTGCCCGGTGTCGCCCGGCGACATGCTGCACATCACCACCAACTGCCGCACGGCGGAGAAGATGGCGCTGACGCTCCTGGACTACCTGTTCCACCGCGAGGTCCAGGCCATGTCCAACCTGTCTGGCCAGGGCAAGCACGGCAAGAAGCAGCTCGACCCCCTGATGATCTACGGCATCCGTTGTAAGTGATCTCACGGTGCTCTGAAAGCCCCCTGCGCTTCCCTGCTGTCATTGGCCCACCGAATCGAAAACTGAATTGAAGACTTCTTCTACTGACCAAATACGAACACCACAACCCTCTCCACCTAACTGTTACTAAACATTGGACATTTTGTTAATCTGTCATTTCAACATTTCAATGGATCTGTCGTCACTTTAACGGCCCTATATTTATCTCTATCCCTGTCCATGTTAGCCACACGTTCTCCCAGTCCCCAGTCTACAGTGGTACTGTACAGTGTGTACAGTGTCATTTTGACCTGCGCTGCTCCCTTGCTCGGGGTGCTCAGAAACAGACTGCAGCCGTGCATTCCCGGGGCAGGTTACAACAACACGCATTCATCATTGCACACATGCATTAATGCGTAACACATTTCATAGCATACCAAAGTGGAAACGACGTGCACGTGTAGGTCACGTTGATCCTGCCGGAGCCTCTCCTATTTCCCCCCGAACCTTTGATTCCAGATTAAGCTGGGACCCAGGGATAAGGTGCGGGGTTTGGAGTGTTTTCTTTTTCTGATTCCTGCGGCGGCTATGTGGGCCAAGCTGCACACGGCTGCACACGGAACAGGCACAGCCTCCCTGACCCTAAGTCTATCAGCACCTGTCAGTTCCAAGCCATCACCTCTGAAGGGTTTGACCACCCTCGTGCACTTACAGTCGGCGTGCGTGTTTTAAGCTCTTCTGGGTTTTCTTTTTTTTTTTTTTTAAAGGGCCTGTTTATTTAGCCTGTAATATGCGCTTGTTATTTTTGGGCGTGGGTGTCTTACCTGTGTTTCCCCTCGTCAGAATGGGTGTGTGTGTGTGGCTGCAGGCGGAGTTGGCCCATTGTGGAGGTATGTAAGCGCTGGGGCATAGCCAGGTGAACATCTCCCTCTCCCTCCCTCTCTGTGTGTGTGACTCCCGTCCACAGGAGGAGGAGGAGGAGGAGGAGGAGGAGCACCTGTCCTGCCTGTTCGTACAGGACCACCAGGAGGCCAGCCCTCTCTGCCTGTCTACGCCCTCTCTCCGCCAACACCCCCAGCCCCCTAGCCCCCCATCTGCTCGGCCTCCACCAACAGGCTGTGGCAGCCCCATTAATGGGGCTCGAAAAGTAGCTGTCAACTGCCGTCACACCCTCAGCCATCTATTAACACCCACTAACACGGCCGCAAACATGCCGCCGGGCCTCTTGCTCTTGTCCACACCCGCCTCAGTGTTAGCTGAAGCCCTGACTGGGTTACGAGAGACCCATGCTCTCCTCTCTCCTCTCTCCTCTCTCCTCTCCCCTCAGGTCACCTGTTCTACAAGTTTGGAATCACAGAGTCGGACTGGTACCGCATCAAGCAGAGCATCGACTCCAAGTGTCGCACGGCCTGGAGACGCAAGCAGCGCGGCCAGAGCCTGGCCGTCAAGAGCTTCTCTAAACGTACGCCTGCCGCTCAGGGCAGCACAGGTATAGCACACGCAGTGTGCACACAGAAAAGAAAAAAAAATACCCCGGCTGAGTAAGAAAGCTAGAGCTGAGACCAGAGTGCAGCGTGTGTGTGTGTGTGTGTGTGTGTATGTGTTTGGTTGCTGCAGATGGTTGTAATTTCTCACAACACTGGCCGCTGTCCTCCCCGCCCTGAGATCCATCACCCTTCACCTCGGGCTGCAGGGGGAAACCCAGATATCCTGTGAGAGAACACACACACACACGGAGGGGTGGACCGGCAGGGGGGCAGCCCCATGCTCACAGGCCACACACACGCCCCAGAGTGTGCAACAGTACACACACACACAGGCACATAGATACAAATGATAGTGGAGTGTCTAGACTGAAGCCAGGAGCTCGTGTTTGGCTACTCTGCCATGAATGTGTTTAGACCTTCTGCCTGAGAGGACTTGTTGTGTATTTAGAGGGGTTTTGATAAATGATGACCAGCCCCCCACCCCCCCTAGTCTGGCAGATGTCGCAGCCGCTGTCCAAGTGTTTTATTCCAAACGATCATTAAATTTGTATGTGCTTGTGCGTGTCAAGCCTGTGTCCCCGAGTCCAACTGTACAAACATCGGGGTGCAATGAATCCTCTCAGTGAGCGACACAGGCTTCCTGAACGAGGGCACCCCTGCCCCGAGCTCACACTGTCTCTGGTCTGTCCTCCTCTCCAGAAGGGGGCGTGGGAGCTGAGGCAGCCCACATCGAGGGCGCCACCCAGCAGACCCTGCACTACGCCCTGGCCAACCAGCAGGTCCAGATCCACCGCATCGGAGAGGACGGACAGGTCCAGGTGGTGAGTGTCCCCTCTCAGCCACCGTCCATCCCTTATCCCTAAGTGATTCCCCACATCTATAGCCAAGGTGTCTTTCTGGGTTGTCTGTCTCTGTCTCTGTCTCTGTCTCTCTCTCTCTCTGTCTCTCCCCCTTCCCGTCCCCTCCACACGTCCCCTTAGTGTCTAACCGTCTCTTGTCACGGGAGGATTTCAGAGCAAGGTTTGCATTGCACCCGGCCCACCCCTAATGCAGAGAGAGGCACACGACACGGGAATCTCCACAGGAAGACGTTCTCGCTCAGCGTAGGAGAGGCCGTCGCTCGGGGATGGGACGACCCGACGCAGCTGCTCAGGTCAAGGGTCACAGGCCAGCCCGTATCGCCGTGGGTGGGTGGGCCATCAGGAAGTAATTCAGCCAATCGGGGCCTGCCCTTGCAACACTCGTCGGTCACACCATGCCCTGGCTTTAAAGACGGAGGTTACGTAAGATGGAAACAGAGAAGGAGGGCTGGTTGTTAGTAACAATGGTACTGAGACTAATGGAGTCATCAACTCCCTATTGCTTATCACTATCAATCTTTGGAAGATCAACAACACGTCTAACATGCGTAACTATTAAGGATTGAAGTCCCCACTTTTGAGCCAATGTGTTATGGATACTGTAGCTAAGTAACCCCTGTGACGAATACGTAATTTGTTTTCATTTTGAATCGTGAACTAGATTCGTGTACTGTAGCTATTGAGAGAAGCAGAACAAGAAGCGCAGAGTGTTTCATAGGAAGTCCTGCCAATTGTGGGTGTGAGCGTGTGCCAGAAAGATTTACAGTTTGTCCCAGATATAGTTGTCAGGCCTTTCATTCTGTAAATTATACAACACAAATTACATTGAACAATCGCTGTAATAACAACAGTTCCCTTGTGGTCAAATGAACCCAGGCTGCACTTCTCTACATGCTGTTAAATGTAACGATGCTGTTATCAGTTCCCTCCATAACCTACAAGGCCCGGGAGCCCTTTCCGCTGAAGCTGTCTCGTAAATCATTAGGAACAAATCTACGAAGATGACCAATTCTGCAACGCACTTGGCACATATACAAACGATGCTGCTGCTGATGATGATGATGATGATAATACTGAGAGCGCTGTGGAGGATGAATGCCGCTCTTCACCCCGTCTCGAAGATAAACGAAACAAGAAGCCATGAGCCAAGGTAAGACGAGGAGGAGGAGGAGGAGGAGGGACCACCGGGAGCTGAGTGTGCGGTCGATTACCCCCCCGGTGTTCCTCGCGGAGCGTCACCGGCTGCAGCCCAGGCAGAGATTTACGAGGGGTGCTAATGTGCAGTGGAAGGGAAACGTAAAGCAGGAGAGCCTAGCGCCGCTGCTCCGGGCCGGGACCTGCAGCACGACGACCCCCTCCGTGGTCCATCCACCAGAGCGGATAGGTGCACACCACGCACCCTCTGCCCCTTCACGACACGCAGGAAAGGAGGACAGACAAAGACGTGTTTCCTATTGGCCGTGATAAAACGTTGTCCTGTCAACCGGCGAAACACGAGAGGCCCAAAGCCTTCCACGGCTGAAGCGAAGTTAACGTTTGAGATGGGGAAACGGGTGTGTTCTCTGCTCTTTGGGAATCTGTAGTGACCGGTGTGTGTGTGTGTGTGTGTCTGCCTTCAGATTCCTCAGGGTCATCTCCACATCGCCCAGGTGCCACAAGGGGAAGAGGTTCAGATCACACAGGACAGTGAGGTACGTCTCTGTATGTGTGTGTGTGTGTGTGTGTGTGTGTGTGGAATTTGATCCTCTGTCTGAGGTCTATTTCCCTCTCTTCTTTTCACCACCTCATTTGATCTGTTTAACCCCACCTCCGTTTAGTACCCTCACTCTGGCTCTTACTATTCCTGCTCTTCTGAATGATGATTAGTGTAGCACTTTCCTACTCCAGACTCCCCAGTCTGTCTCTGTGTCTGTCTGTGTATGTCTGTGTGTGTCTCTGTCTGTCTGTGTCTCTGTTTCTATCCGTGTCTGTATCCGTGTCTGTGTCTTTGCACAGCTCAGTGATACACGAGGCATCTCAGTAAGCCTTCCTGCCCATAAAGTCGTTAGGCAAACTTCAGCTCCATCAGATGTTCTGTGTTAGAGCGCTTGTTTATATTCCTGTCTGCTTATCCATGGGTTATTACATTTGTTTCCACATGGGACTGACACCCAGCTGGCTCGCGGTTCCTGTAGCAGACTGAGTCGCATGCAAACAACGACTTGGCCCACCAGTGGAATTATTATGAGAATCTCGAGTCAAAACCACACCAAGTATCTAAAAATAATGCCTTGCTTTATTGCGCATCGCAGTTAATGAGGTTAATAAGATTTGGGGTAGAGATATTTATTTCGAGGCGCCACTCTCAACACGCATTCAAAAGCACACACACACACACACACACACACACACACACACACACACACACACACACACACACACACACTCTCTGTCTAACTTGCTTGTGCATGGTGGTTGTGTGAGGGATTCTGAATCTACGGCTGGGAATCTTTATAGCTCTCAGACATGCATAAGCTTGAGAGAGTTAAAGATAGAGAGAAAGTGAGAGGAATGGCAAGAACCATGAGGAAGAAATCTCCAAAGCCTTTCCTGCTCTTTGTGACTGGGGCCAGAAACGTTGTCTCCCCCCCCACTCCCCTCTCTCTCTCTCCACTTCCTACTCAACAATATTGTTTGTTTTGTTTTTTCAGTTCAAAGCTTAGCAACAAAATCCAACTTCTCTCAGCTGCCACTCACCGAGTGAGTTTTTAATTTGGGACCGGCCCTTTTTCATCAAAGCCATTGGTTTCAGAGCGCATGAGAAGGAAATTAGCTATTTCTGAGAGATTACTGTACTCTCTGTCCATATGTCAGGCCAGACAGCCCTGTATGTATACATGGACCACGCTCAGGAAGAGAAAGCAGCCTGGGGCGGAGGATTAGCTAAAGAGGGCCTATTAAGTGGGGTCTTTCCCTTGATGTGGTCCCGTTAATGTCTCCGGGTGTGTGGTCACTATGTGTGCATGTGTGTTTAATATTGTCCAGTGTGTTTTTGACCGTTGGTCTCTGTTCTTTCTTAGGGGAATCTCCAGATCCACCAGGTGCACGTTGGGCAAGATGGACAGGTAACACACGCACACACACACACACACACACACTTTCTCTCAGTGGTTCACCACATTGCTTAGTGTGCTTCTCCACGCTCACGGTTTACGACGTTAGTAATCAGATTGTCATCTGCTGCTGAGTAATGGTGTGTCTGCTGCAGTGTGCCATCACCCCAGGGCTGTCTGACTGGGGTTTAGGCCACAGATCCCTCTGTCGTACCATGTGTTCAGAGAGCGCGCCTGATTTTACACACACACACACACACACACACACATGCTACGTCTGTCCTCCTGTCGTCTCCCGCTCTGTCTTTGTCGGTTGTTTTGGACGGAGGCTACTTCCTCTTTCTCTCTTTTTTCCTCCCGGATCAAAGGCAGCCTCGGGGATCAAAGGGGACCTGGGTCTGTGCGACCGTTACACAGATGGGCGCCGCGCGTGCTTCCATATTCATGGTGTCGTCGTGCTCGTCTAGGAGGAACCTCTTTCTCACGCTCCCTTATGGGAGGAAGGGGACAGTGCTGCTCCAACTGTTAAGACAGGTGCCCGTCTGAAAACAGAACCCAGTTTGGCCCCACTCGGCGCAAACCTGCAGCTACATTTCAGCCAGTCCGCATCTTCCTTTTTAAAACACAGCTAGGTACACTGCGCAGACGTCGTTTTCTATGCAGCGGTGATCTAGAAGACGCACACTGAGTCCAAATCAGCATGGAGTGTATATGTGCACAGTTGCGTAGAAGTAATATTGGCCCTTGCTCATTTGCTGGTCACGGCAGTGTTCTGCAGATGGGTAACCTAATTGTAACCAGTCGCAGTTATCAGTCACCCGAGCTATTCGTTACTTTGAAAGCCTGGTCTGCTGCGGTTAATATAATAGAATATGAGGTGATACTGCATGTGATGATTTTGTTATGATGCCAGAGTGATACATCCTGTTGTTGTTGTTTGTATTGGTTTGTTGGCCGTCTTGAGCTAAAACACACTGCAATCAATTTAATGGATTATATGAGGTAGCGTTTCCCACACCCTTTACAGCTTTCCCTGTAAAACACCTCCCCCCTTCCCCCCCCCCCGCCCCCTCTTTTCTTCTCTCTCCGCCCGTCCTCAGATGACCTGCTTACATTGCCTGACGGCATCGTTTCCGCTCGGTACTTTTCTAGGACGTTAGCGGCAGGCTGTTCCTCGGCTCTGGTTTTGATTGCGGGCTGTAACTCCCATTGATCTGTTGTTGACTCCCGCGTCTCAATGATTGATCCCCTTGGCTTTCTCCTGACATAAAATACATTTTAGGTTCTCCTTGTCGGCTTTTCTGTTGATAGGGGGGGAAAAGTTGAAGGTTAGCCCAATCAGAGACCGTAGTTTCCAGCAACTAATGGTCTTCCAAGACAGGAGGCATGCTAAGCCCCTCTCTGCACTTTATACTGCGTCTCTGTTTTCTGTGGCAGAAATAGTAGAAATACATTCATTTTGATAGGCAGTGACTAGAGACACGCTGTTCCGCTCGGAGTGGTTAGGGCATCGGCACAGGGTGTATGTGGGCCTTCGGGCTTGTCACGGCGGGCTAGTCTAACCGCGTAGGAGCCTAACAAGGGCCCCCATTCCCCCGGCGGCCCTGGTCCTGTCCAATAAAGCCCCGTCTCTCTCTCTCTCTTTCCCTCTTCCCTTTCTCTCCAGCTCCAAGTTTTGATTGTGTCTGTAAAATGATACGAGCCCCGTGCCAAAACAAACACACACTTTTTCTCCCTCTAACCTTGTGTTCCAGGTCTAGCTTTTCACACACTGATACGCGAACGCTTACGATGCGTGCACGCACACACACACAGTGGCACGATCCTTTCTCCAGGAGGCCCGTATTCCCAGGGAGTGAGTCAGGAATAAAAATAGCTGACTAGTCGGTATTGTTCTTCCAAGAGACCGTCATGTTTTTATTGCCATTAGTCTGCTCTCGGAGCTGAAAGAACCCAGGACGGACGGACAGACAGACAGACAGATACTGGGACGAGAGACTTTAAAAGGAGATGATTTCCAGCCAGTGGCGTTCACCAGATAAACGAGACGAAGGTTTTACAGTTGGCTGGCGTGAGCACCAAGCAGCCTAAACTCAGGGGCTGGCGGGATGATGTGAGGGTGATGCTCTGCCTGGATCCTTGTGTGTGTGTGTGTGTGTGTGTGTGTGTGTGTGTGTGTGTGTGTGTGTGTGTGTGTGTGTGTGTGTGTGTGTGTGTGTGTGTGTGTGTGTGTGTGTGTGTGTGTGTGTGTGTGTGT
>JAVQIZ010202146.1:0-10114 GCA_036023535.2 Galaxias brevipinnis
AGAGACACACACACACACACACACACACAACACAGCGGTCACACAACACCTCTGGGAATACAGCGCCACACACGGACACACGCTGGGAATACAGCGCAACACAAGGAAACACTCTGGGAGTACCGGCACTTTTAAACTTGGATGGGGGGGGGGGGCACCCTGTCAAAGGTCTGTCTGTGTGTATAACCCGTTCGCAGTGGAAGCGGTCAGGCCAGAGCAGAGAGTGTGAGGTGAAGGGATGGGCCCTAGCTATCCCGCACACAGACAGGCAGCCCAGCAGAGAGACAGGGGGAACTGTGTGATGTATGTTTCCAGTGACAGGGAGCAGGGAGGGGACAGTAATCAGCGCTGCGCCAGTCCCTCATCTCCGCATCGCTAGCCTGACAGCATCGCTCCCTCCCTCAATATATTTCCTCCCCGCCCTCATCCACCTCTTCACCCACCCAGTCTTCTTTCCATAACTCATAACCCTTAGGCATTTCCCCCTCCTTCCCTTTCTTCTTTCCTTTGTCCTCCTTCCCTCCTCTCTTCTTTCCTTCTTCCATCCCTCCTTGTCTCCCTCCCCCTGTCATCTTTGGCCCATCCATCCCACTGTTCTTTCTTTCTTTCTTTCTTTCTTTCTTTCTTGCCCCCCTTGCCCTGGTGACCACATGTGGAACAGTGCCCCTATTGATGGACCCGTCAGTCCCATGACATCATGCCACCCATCCCTCCCTGCATTAGACAGCCAAAGGGCAGGGGCCGGCAGACGTCAGGACCAATCAATCACCCCCCCCTCCCATACACACACACACAAATGTAAGTACACACACATTCATACACCAATTAGGGACAAACAGCACTTCTTAGTCACTAATTGCGGGTCATGCGTTTGGGCGGTACATCACAATGTAAAGTTCCCTCACACACATCAGTTGACATAGTATGAACACTAACAGGCCCCCTTAAATAAACATGTTCTTCAGCATAACTGTGTTGAGGCTGGATGACTGGCTAAGTGACTGGCTTGCTGAGTGACTGGCTGGCTGGTTGGTTACTTTGCTGGTTGGTTTGGTGACTGCCTGACTGGCTGACTTGCTGGCTGGTTGACTGGCTAATTGACTGGTTGACTGGTTGGCTGGTTGACTGGGTGGCTAACTGACTTTCTGACTGGTTGGCTGACTAGCTGATTGACTGGCTTTCTCTTACTTTTCATCAGTGAATAGGCAATCTTTAGCACGAGTCTATTTCTCGACAGGAAAGCATGCTCATACATCTGCCTTTAATCTGTGACATTTTGTGAGATTACAGTCATAAATATTGGCAGCATCACTGGCACCAGAACGGCTTGGAGCTGTAGGGCTGTAGGGCTGTGAGTGTGTGTTAGTGGACTTGGGTCTGCGTCACACACTTCAAACCATGCTTAGTGGATGCCCTTGCGTGTGATTTCTTTCTGCGTCTTTCTGTAATGGTAGTAAAAGGTGTGTGTGTGTGTGTGTGTGTGTGTGTGTGTGTGTGTGTGCGTGTGTGCGTGATTGAGGGGGTGCCAGCAGGACAGCCTATTACCATGTGAGAGGCTGTTAAGGGTTTGGCCCGTCAGAACACTCCACAACCTAATCAGCCCTAATGGTCCGGCTGTTCTGCAGTCAGCTCACCGCTCCGTAACGGCCCTGATTTACACTGCCATCCACACACACACACACACACACACACCTCGTCATACTTTACAAGTAGATTAAAGAGGGGGCTTAAAGTCTATGAAAGAAACAGCATCACCATTCGCTCTCTTCCAAACCCTTTCATCTATACGTGCACTAGACACACTAACACAAACACACACACACACACACACACTACATTATGCGCCAGAAACCTGTGTATGCCCCACCATCCGGCTTGTTGTTGCTGGGGCCGTGGTGGGGCTGTTTCCCTGTGGAGATACACAGAGCAGTCGGTCTCTAACTTCCAAACATGCCATGGCAACCCTCTTATACGCTCACACATGCACACACACACACACACACATACACACACAGTCACCTCCCCTACTATTTTCCCAGCAATCCCCTCGCTGTCACATAGCCTGTCATTACGACGGCCCGTCAAGGCACTAGCGCGAGCGCAAAGTGTCCAATTTTGGTGCTGAGTGACGAGAGAGGAGCTGTGAGCCAGGTGACCCCCCCCCCCCGTGGATGTGTGCATAATGCTCTGTTAAGCCCTCAATTGACCAGGGAAAGAGCCCAGCTAGCCAGCCACAGGGAGCCAGGTGTGGAGAGCAGGGATAGGGGGAGCAGAGGAACGGAGGACGAAGCACTGCAATGAGGAGCGGTAAGGGCCACGGCCTCGACGGATGGAGACAGCTATAGAACTAAAGGCTGGTAGACAGGGACAGAGGCAGCTATAGAACTAAAGGCTGGTAGACAGGGACAGAGACAGCTATAGAACTAAAGGCTGGTAGACAGGGACAGAGGCAGCTATAGAACTAAAGGCTGGTAGACAGGGACCGAGGCAGCTATAGAACTAAAGGCTGGTAGACAGGGACAGAGGCAGCTATAGAACTAAAGGCTGGTAGATAGGGACAGTGGCAGCTATAGAACTAAAGGCTGGTAGACAGGGACAGAGGCAGCTATAGAACTAAAGGCTGGTATCAGACAGACAGAGACCGTGGCAGCTATAGGACTAAAGGCTGGTATCAGACAGACAGAGACCGAGGTAGCTATAGAACTAAAGGCTGGTATCAGACAGACAGAGACAGAGACTTGGACCACGGTAACGGACACGGTGCACGGTCAGCGAGCCGTGGCCTGTGGAGACTGTGTCCGGCTCCGTGCTCTACAGAGGGAGTGGTGACCCTGAAGGCACGGAGACTACGTCCTCCTCACTCACCCTGTCTGAGCTCCACAACCCCACGCAGCCAGCGCAGGGGCCCCCGGGACGAGAACGCCCACCAAGAGAGGGAACGAATCGGGGGGATATTGAAAAAGAAGGAATTACAAACGGGAGAAAGATGAATGCGACGGGGGAAGGAGAAGAGTAGCTCGACGGTGACACGGAACAAGGGAGAGGGGGAGTGAAAGACGGAGAGGGGGAGTGAAAGACGGAGAGGGAGAGTGAAAGACGGAGAGGGAGAGTGAAAAGCAGGTCGGCGGTCAGGCTTTGGTGATGATGAAACTCCGCTGCAGGACACACTGTGGTCAGACTCGACCCCAAAAACACAGCCGGGCGCCAGCGAATGCAAATAAAGAAACATTCCTTTCATGTGGGCCCGAGAGACCAGGAAGTGGAGTGGCTGTTATTCAGCGAAGGTCCCACTCCTCCGTGATCGAGTTACATCTCTCGGAGACGAGCCGGAACGTCAGACAAAGCTGTTTTCCTCCCCGGAGTCTGAGCTGGGAAGGCGAGGAGAATCAAAAAGGAAAGAGAGAGCGAGAGAGAAAAAGAGACGACGGCGCTGTGGTCGTGGTGAACTCAAGACGGGGAGAAAAGGAAACGAGCTTCCTCTGTCCTCAAACGGGGTGGGTCAAACGCATTGTGAAAGAGCCTCCACCACAACACATCCAGGTCGGTCTGTGGTTGCATCACTAAGTCCTCCCAGATGGCGTGGATGTGAGCCCTTTCCAACCGCCCACCACGCCTGCTTTTCTCCCTGGTTTATTTGGCCGTCACTCCCTCCCTCTCCTCTGGCTCTTGCCCCCCCCCCCCCCTTTCTGGACTCTCTCCTGTGACAGCGCTAACAGGCGCTGGTTGTCCCCCCGCCTCCCCCTACAGGGTCTCTGCCCTGCAGCGTGTCTAACCAGGGCAGCGTCAGCAGCGTGCTCGCAGGCCCCTCTCCCACCAGGGACCGCTCTCCTGGCTGGCTGGGCAGTAGGGGACAAAGGCCGGCCATGTTACTGAGGCTAACGCATGGAGCCTCACACGTTACACTGAGGAGAGCACATTCTGTTGACAGCCTCAAGAGGACCCAGGGGGATGTTGTTGTCCCTTACTAGAACGCGCGTGCGCTCACACACTCACACACTCACACAGGCACTCACACACACACACACACACACAGACACTCACACAGGCACTCACACACACAAGCACCAGCCCCGCCTGCTTTCACATGCAGATTGGACACTTATGAGCTGTCTGTAGTGATTAATGATGAGCCAAGATGACCTGCTAACTCCCACGGTGTGACTCGGCACAGCTCAGTGGACGATGAATACACAGGCACACACACACACACACACACACACACACACACACACACACACAGAGAGAGAGAGAGAGAGAGAGACATACACATGGACTTGATGGACACTTGGGTGAGGAAATAGGTGTCTCTAAATTTTCGGGGTCACATGCGGTCCATTGTCAAGTTGTTGTTTGTTGTAGATCTTTGAGGCTTCCGCAGGGAAAAGGAAGTGGGGCGTTCTCCTCAGACAGTCCCCCCTGAGCCCTCCTCCTCCTCCTCCTCCCCTGGCTGTCTTTGTGTGAGGCGTCCCTGCTCCACGGTGGTCTGGGTCTGTGTGGCGGCACCACGGCCGGTCTCTTTCAGCTTCCCTACGCTCTCCCTCCCTGCTCTGTGTCTCGTGATGGTGTGTGTCTACTGTTACAGCAGAGCACAGGGAGAGAGACAGCGCAAATGAAATGGTGAGAGCGCTAATGTGAACGCGATAGAAAGGGTGAAAAAGAGAGGGAGAGAGAGGGAGTTAGAGAGCCAGAGAGACAGAAAATGAAATTAAATGAAAAAGCGAGAGCAATAATGTGAAAACGATAGAGGATGAAAATTAGAGGGGAGACAGAGTGCGAGAGCGAGAGAGAGAGAGAGAGAGGGAGAGAGAGAGCAAGCGAGATACGTGGGGAGAGCTAGGAGTCGATGCCTCCCTTCGGAGCAGATGGGCTATGAGTGGCTCAGGCTGGGCAGCGAGCGGCCTGTCCCCGTGCCAGTGTGCCCGTCTGACGGCCGCGCCGAGGGAGGGTGGAGAGAGCAGGTCGCCGCAGCCATTTACAGCGGCAACACGTTGACATTAGACACAGCCCAGGATTTACCGCCGCCATTGGACATCTGGCTGGTATCAAAAAGCCTATCAGGCTCCCTGCTGACCCCCAGCTACCCTTCACCCTCGCTGGCTGACGGCCTCACTAAACACTCCCCTCAGGCTGATAGCGGACCCATTGACTTCCAGCAGGAAGTTGTCGTTTTGCAGTCATTTTGGAGTTTGTAGTCTGGTCGTTGACTGGCTGGCAGTGGCCCCTATGAGATGGGGCCCAGGCATCTGCCGCCCACACACAGGGCCAGCGCGGCTTCTCTCTGGGGAGGTCTAAGCCCCCACGTCCATTTAGATCAGCCGTCACCGGAACCTCACAGCACAAACGTGAGGACGGCCCGCGCTCACACAAACAAACACGCACAAACAGGCCCCTTGAGCACAGACACACACATTAAAAAAAGACACACTTCGCAGACACACGCACACCAACACACCCCCAACATTAAAATGCATGTATGCGCGTATGCAGAGCGATTAGCCGGGGGGGGGTCCTTAATGAAAACACTGTGAGAGACTGTTCTTTGCAGGGAGGAGGGGGAGCAGATTAGACTGTGTCTGTAGGGGGAGCCTTACGTCTTGGCAGAATTAATATGAATCTCCGCGGACGAGGGTGCTTTTTTAATTAAAATGTGTGCGCGATTGGGCTTGAGTTTGAAAAGGCAGAGGTCAGAGTTCATAATGCAGATCGTTTGTCCTCCTCCCGGGCTTGTCGCTAGCTCCGTCTACAGTCGGCCAGTTTGTTTACATAGAGCGGAGAAATGCCGGCCTGACCGTCGTTCCTCCCCGCGGTGGACGCGCTACCAGCCGTAGACCATTAAAGGCTCATATTTCAAGTGTCCTCCCAGAAGCCCAGGCTCACTGGTCCATGAGTGTGTTTTAATGGAGAAGGCATGGGAATGGTCCAATCTGTAGAATAATGCTGCTGTCAACACCGTCTAATAGAGGGCAAAACAATGGCGGCCTAAATGATACATCAAACCACTACTGACAGGCTGTCAGAGGGGCCTCACTGGCTTTGTGCTGTTCAATAGTCCCGCGTAGTGTGTGTGCGCGCGCGTGTGTGTGCGGGCAAGCGTGTGTGTTGTGTGTGGGCATATGTGTGTGTGTGTGTGTATGTGTGTGTGTGTTATGTGTGGGCATGTATGTGTGTGTTCATGCCTCTACCGGTCAGCTGGGACCACAGCAGGCCATCGCCACATGGCAAGCCCAACGCTGCCTCGCCATTGGCCAGGACGTGCATCCATCGCAGCGGCTGCCAATCACTCTGCCATGGCAACGGGCTGGCGTGGGCACGGCGATGGCGGGGGGCCGTCGGGGCGTTGCCAGGAGGACGCTGTGTGGTAATGTGTGTGTGGTGGGAGAGGCCACTGGCCAAGGGGGTGAGGAGGGGGGGACACTGTGGGAAACTTCTCGCCATGATTTACCACATGAATGAAGGGCAGCTCAGCTGGCACTAACCGGCACCTGGAGGCGTGTGGGCCTGTGTGTGTGTGTGTGTGTGAGAGAGAGAGAGATCCAGAGATATAGCGTGGATCTCTTTGCATATGTATTTGGCTAGTTACTGTATGGGGCTACGGGGTGTGAAAGTGTTCAGCTGCTACTGTGTTTATGGCCGTGTGTGTGTGTGTGTGTGTGGCCTGGCTCTGGTCAACACATGAGGGGAACATGTAAACGCACAGGGAACAATTGCTCTTTCATTAAGGCCTCCATTGTAGCAGGCCCCATCCATCATCCATCCCCTCCCGAGGGCAAGGCAACACACACACACACACGCACGCACACACGCACACACACAAACACACACATGAATAGACACACACAAACATTGTGAGGGGGTGGGGGAGCTATGATCCACCCTCTGTGAACGAGGGGGGGGGGGTTTGATGGAAAGGTGGGTGCACGCTCCTCCTTAGGTGCACTAGCACAGAGCTTCAGCCCACATACATGTACAGTCATACATGAGCAAACATGCCTCAGCCCGCTCCCTGTCTATTTTAGTGTGATCGATGAGGCTCCAGGGCCGAGGCTCCATCATGTGAAAGCCCTTTCTTTACACCACCACTCGGTTTCCCCTCAGACAGGACACTCTGGATTGCAAATGCATTTGATTTAGATGGTCAACATGCTCATTGTGATTTCCTACAGGTCCTGTGTATATTTTAAGACACGGACATTAGTGGAAATGAATGGTACATTTATTTGGCTCTAGCTATCGTTTCCTGCAGGGAAAAAGAACATGTAGCCCTCAACTCATGGGTCACATTAAAATAGATGGTGTGGGGGAAAAAAACGTAACCGTTTCTTTAACAGAGGGTTAAGTTAACTTTTGAATAGTTAACAGCGTTTGACATCCGTTATGCAAAGTCGCCGGGCCGAGGTGCCAGCGAGAAGCCTAATTGGAGTGACAGAGCGAGGTTCGGTGAGTGTGAGTGAGACATCCAGAGAGGCAGCAAGCCAGGGGAGGTCGGCCAGCTCCTTGCCCCAGGCCCAGGTTGCCACGGACGGGTGGCAAAGTCACGGCGCGCCCCATCTCTGTCCTGGAGCCTGGGTCTCTGCACCCCTCCACATTGGCCCGTCTGTTCGTCCCGCGAGGCGGTGCCGGGCGGCGCTATGTGTCACCGCTCCCCCAACGAGGCACCGCCACTTAATTTGATTTGTAATCTGACGTGACTTCCTTCTGCTAATGAATGAATGCGATTTGACTTGGGCTAATTTCTCTCCGTCCCCCAGACGCCGAGCAGCCAAACACACCTACGGGCCGCGGAGGCCATGCTCGTGGAGGCAGCGCTCTGACACAGAGAGGGAAGGAGATGGAGAGCGGGCCCGACAGGTGAGGTGACGAGGGGGCAGGCCTGGGGAGGAGCGTGCTTTGTTTGTGTGTGTGTGTGTGTGTGTGTGTGTGTGTGTGTACGTGTGTGCGTGTGCCTATAAAAGGCAGTTGGCGCTGCGCTCCGTTTGACAGTGGAGCCCTGGGAGCCCTCTGAAATAATCCCGGCAACAGCCCGGCTCACCTCGGGGGGGCGCGACATGGAGAAGGTCAGCCTCCTCCTCCTCCTCCTCCTCCTCCTTTGGGTCAGAGCGTCTTCGCGGCTCCGCTCCTCAGGTAACGGGTGGAACTCGGACGGTTCCTCGGAAAGCTTTTAGAGCGCCGAAGGTCCGACCCCCTTCAGAGAGAACCCGGAGGTACCTCACCGCCCCCATCCCACGGAGCACTCTGAGGGTTTCTCTAATAGTCCCTTCCTGACGGGGAGGTTTAAAAAATGAATAGGCTGCAGAGTGCACTTTGCCAAACCCCCCCTCGGTGTGCTGAGTGAAGAAGAAGCCCACAGATTGCCCACTCACTCTCAAGGTGCATCCAGAGGTACCAGGGACTCAGAGTGTTCCACTGTGAGCAGCCTCGCAACAAAGGAAGTCTTTTTCAAAGTCGCCCCCCACCCCCCCACCCCCCCTGAGCAGAGCCAAATGATGCAAACCCACTGCTTTTCGCAGAAATGTCTCTTGCACAGAGACACACTCACACACACACACACACACACACACACACAGAGAGAGAGCGGCCTTTGAATTGAAACTGTTTCCCTTCCAGGAACGTATACAGGCATACAGGGGACAGGGCAGCACTCACCATATTGCTACAAACAGAGACACACACACACACACACACACACACATACACACACAGTGGCCCAGTAGGTAGCAGTGGGAGTTGAGCGCGGGGACGGTGTCCTCCAGGAGAGCTACTGTACAGACAGTGAACATCTGTTCTCCCCTGAGGGGCGGCCGTCCCCAGCACACCTAGGAGGCAGGGAGCTGCCAGGAAGCCCCATGTGGCAGCTCTCTCCCTATCCCCAGGACCCATTCCAGCCTTCAGACATGTAGCGCTTTAGCACTGTGGAGACATGGAGCGCACTTCAGATGGGACCTCAGCTGATCCCAACTCTGGTTCTCCTCACAACTACAGAAACAGATTCCCGTTCCCCCTCCTGAACGGCCACGTGGCCTGGGCTGCCGACGTACGGGCCGGGGGAGCGGCGGAGCAGGGGGCCGAGGCGTCTACGTCTGGGCCTCCCCCTTCCCCTACGCGCCGTGTAGGGGGTTACGTGGAACCAGGAGGTGCCCTTTGTGCCCTTGAAGGAGCGAGGAGAGCTTTGTGCCTGGCGGTGTAAAGACGAGGGTGGGATGGACGGGTGGGG
Source organism: Galaxias brevipinnis (assembly GCA_036023535.2). Taxonomy (NCBI): domain Eukaryota; kingdom Metazoa; phylum Chordata; class Actinopteri; order Galaxiiformes; family Galaxiidae; genus Galaxias; species Galaxias brevipinnis. The sequence goes on from JAVQIZ010202146.1 coordinate 9,212, forward strand.
CATGGGTGGGGAGTGGGGCGCGCTGGAGACGACGGAGTCGGAGTGTGAGCGCCGCGCGTCAGGTGAATGTGAATGCCTGACGAGAGGAGGATGTGTCGGGCGAGTGCGCGAGCTCTTCGGTTGGAGGATCTGTGTGAGTGTGTGCCTGCGTGTGTGTGTGTGCGTGTGTGTCTAAGCGGCGCAGTCAGGGAGCTGTCAGCAGCGAGTGAGGGGCACGGGCTGATCACAGGGCTGCGATGCTTTTGAAGTCTCACGGGGAGTGACAGCTCCTATTGCCCCGTGGGAGCCTACCCCCCCCCCCTCCAACCTCCCCCCGCCTGCCGTGCCTCTCTCTCTCTCTCGCGCTCTCTCGCTCCTTCGCTCTTTATCCTCCCCGTGAATCATCCCCCTCTCCTCTCTCTGTTTGTGTGATGTAGATGGAGGGGACCTGCCCTCCCCTGGGACCGCTCGCTACGGTGTCTGGGAAAACTCGGCGGCTCCAGAACAAGGTTGTGTGAGACGGGAGCACGCGGCAGTGTGTGTGTGTGTGTTTAGGGGGGTGCGTGTGTAAATACTGACATGATGGGCTGCCATCTCTCATCAGCTGACATTGTGCCTGACACTCCATCTGACTCGGTGGCAAGTAGAGCCCATGACAGCCGACCTTCAGCAGCTAGAGGGATGAGCACGGGGGTGTGCGCCTTACAGGAATACCAGAATTACAGATATAAAAATGTGGGTGCCACCCCTGGTCCCTCATCAACAGGTCAAGGTGGAAGGGCTCTGGTTTGGTGTGTGAGTGTGAGTGTGTGTGTGTGTGTGTGTGTGGCAGCGAGCGGCTCATCCATCTCGTGGAGCAGACTGTCGGGCTGTATGTCCCAGTCACTAAGCTGTTCTTTCTGTCAGCCTGGCTGCTCCATCAGA
>JAVQIZ010202176.1:0-10000 GCA_036023535.2 Galaxias brevipinnis
CCCCCCCGCGGGGGGGTGGGGGGCGCCGGCCCGGCGGGGGGGGGGGGGGGGGGGGGGCGGCGCGGCCCCCGCGCGGGGGGGGGGGGGGGCGGGGGGGGATGAATCGAGCTGCCTCAACCTCAGAAAAACATGTGTGCGTGGAGCAACACGGACACATCTGCAAACAAGTCAGCCGTGTTTCAGGAAGCCTGCAGTCTTAAGTGTTATGCCGTGGAGAAAGTAGATTAGATTTTGAACAATTTCACAATAATTATGTGCTTTACACTTTATGTATTCATACATGTAAGTAAATATCAGATTGTAACATTAAAAAAACGGCGTCCTTGGTGAACACAAAACGGTCTGTTTAAAAAATTGTTATCTCACCATGGCTGCATGTTGTGTTGGTCTCCTCTTGTAGGGTTTTCGAGGCCATCAGCTCCATGATGTCCTTGCATCCCCAGGCTCTGGTGACCTGACCGCTGATGTGGACTTCAGTTACCTCAGGAAGCAGGCTGGAGATGGCGTGGCCTGCATGGGCCCTGTCTCTCAAAGGACCTTTCTGAAGAACATGGGCATCGACACGCGCCTACAAGTAGGATTGTTACACTGACATGGCAGATTACTTTTCTCCTGTGTTTTGGATAAGTCCCCGGGAAACAAGCCAGATTTGCAGGGCTAGGCAGGGATAAGCAGTGACAGGCTATTCTGTTTCCACAAATACAAAATAATTTTTTAATCCCCCACATGTTCTTGTCCTATCCATGGTCTCCCTTATAAAATAGGTTTTTAATCTCAATGTGACTACCTGGTTAAATAAAGGTTTAATAATAAAAATATCACTAATGGTTCCGTATCATTACAATATTAAGTTAGTCTTTACCCGGCCTAGGCCTTCTGCAGAACGTAGACTAATCATGGGATGATTTTTCATGCCTTTAAAGGTTTTGCTGAGGAACTGTGCAGACCCTTCCATGAGAGCCCAGTTGGTTCAGGGATACGACATGCTGACCAACCCTAAGAAGATGGGCGAGCGGTTCCAGTTTTTCAGCCTGCTAAACCATAGCCGGCTCCGCAGACCCGAAGAGTCGAAGGGGATGGAGATGAAGAAGAAGGTGCCAGCACCTCTGCCTGTGGCTGGCTTCAGTGATCTTAGTATCTCGTGAGGAAACCCACCTTCAGTTCCAGTTCTGTGGTTGATTTAGCCATAAACTTGAAAACCACCGCGCAAAGATGTTCCTGTTTCAGTCGCTATTTCTTTTGCTCTCGTAGTTTAAAACTTGTACTCAGCCAATTGGTGCATCAACATCTTGAAGCAATTTTTAAAGCGTAAAGCTGTAGAATAGTCACTTGCAGTGTGCTGTTTCTATTTGACAGGCACTCCCTTAGTGCTCCAGTAGTAATTAAATGATAAAATTAGAGAAATTGCCATGGCCAAAATAACTTACTCTTTGTTATGGTATTCTCTTTTTTTAAAGTGTTTATTAGTAAAGTCTAGAGTTGTAAATGGAATCCACAATAATAGGCTATATCTTCTAAAACCTTAAAATATTAAATATATGTATTTGCACCCCTGAATAGTTTAATTAACTGTGGCCAGTAGGGAACATGAGCACTAAAATGACAACTTTTTTCTCCCATTTTAAAGGTTTGTATGTTTGAATTCCTCACAGTGAGAACATGAATGTAATTTACCGTTGTTACAAAATACATTTTTACAGGCTCCACTTAGACCAAATTACATTAGATTACATAGATTACCATTGCCAAAAATCCCAAACTTCACTTATTACTTTTTTTTCCCAGCTAGCCTACTATATTTTTAAATCTCCTACTAAATTGAAACCTATGTATGTTTCTGAATCGCAAATGTTTATGCTACTCAATTAGTTTACATATTTTTAAGATACAACACAAAGAAATAAAGCACCATTTTACAACACTCCAGGAGAATGTTTTTATTAGATATGTGAAAATTTTATTATAGAAAACACAGACATCTGCCAATCCAGTGGCAGCATGTTCTTGAAATGATTCTCAGGATTACATCATGACCCTTAATGTGCTTACTTCAACATATACTTTATGGCAAAGTTAATACCAGTAAAAATTCACTGCACAAAGGAAAATAACATATGATTTGCATACAGAGGGAGAGAAGATGCAATAGCACTACGTAATTAGCCATTGGTTTCACATGATAAACTGAACTACTATCAATACCCCTGCAAGGGAAACCTTTCAAGAGGTATAGCACCAGAAACAAATTTTAGGTTCTGTCTGTGAACCATACGTGTTGTTCTTAAGGCCAACATTGAAAGCAGTTGACTACAGACTGCTGCTTCTTCACAAACTTTAATGGGCCATAAACGTAAGGCCGTATTTTGAGAGACTATCAATTTAATAATAAGAAAAAATTACAATTGATTGCACACCAGCAACGCACGTACAGATTGTTCAAATGATTAAATAGGATTTGATATTTGATTATATTATTTATGGTGGAACAGCACATCCCAAAATAAACAATTTGACTAGTTTGAGGGGGAAATTACGAGCTAATGTATACATAAGCAGTTCTCAGAGCAGCAAAGAAAAACGGGTTTAGGATTCGTCTATACACACGTTGGCATCTTTGGACGTACAAGTTGTGTTTCAGCGTGGATGTTTGATTAAATGGAGTGTTCATGTTCTATATCGAAGAATGTTCCATATTTTTTCTCATAGGCCAAGGCAATGGTCAGGGTCTCCAAATAGAAGCTCTGGCCTTGAGTCACCCAATTCCCTTACAAAGAACACCATGCCTCGCAAACATACAAGGTATTTGACATAAGGAAGTAAGGCAGAGCATGGAGAAAGTCACATGAAAAAAAAGCGTCACAAAAAAGTTTGCTTTAAAAAAGAAAAATGTGTAGCTAAGAGGAGAAAATGTTATCCAAAAGGTTTCACAACACTTCAAGGAGGATGGAGTAAAACCAGCATCTTTTGTGCTGTGATTGTGAACATTCTCAGGCATTTGCTAAGGGACTTTACAACTAGCAGCTGCAATTTCCCAACTTGTCTTCATACAAGGCATCCAAACGTTGAAGGAGTAAACCGATAGTGCAAAGACATCCCAACACATACAGTATATAATCAATACATTAGCATAAAATGCATTAAGTGTTCCAGTTCAACAGCATTAACCTGTAAAATAAATGTTTTGAAAACTAGCAGTTCTATGAGATTTCCACTACACTTGACAAGTCATTAGAAAAATAAGCTGTAGAGGCTAAAAGCTTTCATCTTTCTTGGATTTGGTCCAAACCTTCAGTTATCCCTTCCCTGGGCTGAATGGCAGTGCAAATGTTTATTTATGTTAATGGGAAATTACCCAAACTCTCAACATCTTTCTTTCAGGCTCTTGTGACATGTGTATTATGGCTTGTACAAGGAGGCAGTGGATGGAACAAAAAGCCATGTAAGAAATGTTTAAAGGGATGTAACCTGAATATTGTCGCCTGCCTCACGGTGGGCTATGTTCCCATATCTCAGAGCCATCACACAGATGCCTGTGAGGTGCCTTCGGTTTCTCTTAGACGGCTGCACAAAGGGCCCACGTCGTGCACAGCAAGCATGTGCATATGTGAACGCATTGCTCTGTTATAGCATACAGTCTCAGGTTCCGGGTAACAAGAGCAACCTTTAAGGACTCCGGGTGCTTTGCTGTGCTAACTCCTTCCCAAACACGTGACCCAGGCCTCCCTGCCACTAGGGGTCCTCCTCCATGTCGTCCAGGTTGGGTGCCATTATGAAGTGTCTGGGGCAGTGGAGGCCTCTTTCATCGGCATGCTCCTCCCAGCGCGCGTCGTCACTCTCGTGGGTTATGTAGCGCTCCCCTCGGCGCGTCTCAAACTCTCTGAGATCCAGCCAGGTCTGGTAGTCCTGTGTAAGAGAGTGTGCCATTGGGTTAGCCTGACAACAGTGACATTGAAAACAATCAGTATTGTGCAGTTTCAAGTTAGGATAATAAAGTGTCTTGCAGAAGACGAAGCGCTTTGCTACCTGAAGCCAGGGATGACTGAGAGACTTGTCGACACTGTAGCGCTTCCTCATTTTGACTTGGAGTAAGTTGTTGATCAGGTCTGTGGCTGTGGGTATGAAGCAGACAAAGTCAAGTTGGAGCAAATACCGAATAACGGCACATAATCTAGTGGCGACTCCCACTACTGTAGGGAAGTCCTCCAGACTAGTATAGAATTTAGTGCTTACTCTCGGTCTGGTCAAGCGAGGCTACGAAAACATTTAACCACGCTCAGTCTCAAACCTGAGATGACAGTGAGTTTGTTTCTGAGGTCAGGCATGCCCATAAAGACGGCACTTCAGAAGGTCGAGACCACCCATGAAAACCCCCAGTGCCCTGGAAAACTGAAACGTTGGTGGTCTGCAGGTCAAACTGCTGGGAGCTATACCACTTTCTATGGCATGTTCCGACAAAGACTGCAGACACTCATTCAAGGACATTACAATCGCCAGAGGTAGTATAAGTCAACAGTCTATTGTAATCTTGATGTATCTTGTTCATAAATGTGAAAGCAAGCCCATGTACATACATTATTCAAAAGCTAGTCATACAATTTTGTCATAATGTAGTATTGCTATTCTTTTTATGAGTCCTCATCTTTCCTCTTAGTAATCCGGAATTGTTATTATAATTAATTACTGTATAAAAAATATTCTATTAGGTTCCATTTTATAGATACATTCCATTCGAGTTCTTACCATGTATCTGCCTCAGATATAAACACTACGCATGCAAACAAACACACAAATCCACTATAGTATCTCTTTACCCTCTCCAGAGATCTCCTTCCATGGGGTGGGAGGGTACATGAAAGCAGCATTTTGGATCTGATCATTGATGTCCTCGTCTTCGTTGAAGGGGAAGGTCCCGCTGAGGCTGACGTACACGATGACGCCCACGGACCACATGTCCAGGGAGCGGTTGTAGCCTTTGCTGCGCAGCACCTCGGGGGCCAGATAGGCCGGGGTTCCCACCACGGAGCGCCTAAAGGACTTCTCCCCAATGATACGGGCAAAGCCAAAGTCACACAGCTTCACCTGTGGACACAGACGGATGACGCAGAGACAGGAGAGAGAAGTAAGTCTTGATAGGGTATGGGCTTAACAATAGAGCATGGTTAAAACAAACAGAATGATACGAGACACATCATGTGGTCTATGTCGTGTCCAAGGCACGGATCAGTTGCCATTTCACAACCAATAAGCTATAGCTATACCCTTTGGGCAAACTGGCTGTCTTAAGTTTGTATAAAGTTCCGCTTTCAGTTTTAACGTTTTGGCGGGGAGACACCAAAGGGAAGCTCTTACCTGAGGAAAGGGTTCTGCAGAGGCCAGGAGGACATTTTCAGGCTTTAGGTCACAGTGGACAATGTTCTTAAAATGGAGGTGTCTCAGCGCCACCAGGATCTGGAGGGGGGGGGGCACAAGAACACAAGAACATTGACATTTTAGAATGCCTCATCTGTGACATTTCACTCGCTGGCTGAAAATGTAAGGCTTGGTGCAGGCACCAGTGACCTCACTAACCTGTGTGACCAGGAACTTGGTCAGACGCTCAGGCAGACGACCCTTCTCACTGGATAATATTGTTTCTAGCATGTCGCCATGGAGCTTCTCCATAACAACAAAGACTCGCTCGGGGGTCTCAAACATGCACTCCAGGTTCACGATCCCAGGATGGTGAAGGTTCTGTCAGGGGCGCAGACAAAAGAAGCTCCTTGACATGTACACCTTATATGAACAGCTCGTCAAACTTTAAAAAAACAAACAATTTGTTCCATTAAACTACGCCTGGATTGCATTCAATTGAATGTATGGACTTCTTTAGAAGCCCTCCACATCCTGAAATTTGAAAAGTGTTGATGTAGTGAGACTGGGGACTTAATAAATATGGGATGTAGGCGTCTGCTCCGCTCTACCTGTAGAATGGCCACCTCGTTCCTCAACTGGCTCTCCTGCTTGGTAGGGAACCTCATCTTGTCAATGATCTTGATGGCCACATCTCTGCCAGACTTTCTGTGTTTACCTGCAAAAGCAAAAGTAGTTAGATCCCAGACCGTTTGTTGCCCTCTGTGACAATTTCACTGTTGTATTCTGCCCCTTTTGTCTCAAACTACAGGACAGACAGACCGTCAGGAATTTCTCTAATAAAAGTTTATTTGCATAGCATCGAAAGAAAAACAGGCGGGCTTCCCCTCCCTGTGGAAGCCACTAGAAAGGGAGGAAGCTGGATGCACAGAAAGGGAACAGCCCACTCGGAATCAAGTGGAGGCCGCTGCTCTGCCTCACCTCCATATACTATTCCAAACTGTCCCGAGCCCAGGACCTCATCGGCAAAGATCTGGTACACCGAGCTGATATCCTAAACCAGTAAGAAAACACAGTCAGAAAAGTGATTTTGTGTCAAATGCCGTAGGGATCATGGCCACATGTTTGACATGCTGCACCGACATGTCCTTACCACGTTCTCTGTTATCTGCGAGTTGGACACCGATATGCTGACAGAAAGGTCCTCTGAAGACAAGACCAAAAAAACAACATCTTTGCGATTACGAGGGCTTTGGTTGCACAGTACCTTACTTTAAGAGCAAAAAACAGTGAAATGTTGAACACGTTGTAAATAATATAAACCTAAAGCATACATATAAGGTACAAAGAGTGAAATCAATTCCAGCCTTTCAGTTTGTTTCCATTGTGAGGATGTTATTGATTACACAGACAACCTGGGCCATTGCCAGTGTGATCTACTAGCAGTCTGCAGCTGGAAGTAGGACACCCGTTTCATGTAACCTTATTGATAGAATAATATTGCTAGACAAACTATGAATGGATGTTAGAACTAATTGGAACAAAATGCTGGCTTAGCCATTCATTTAATATGGGTCCTTTAAGTTCATACGACCTGAGTGGGGCTGGAAGCAGAATTCTCTGCAAACAGGCTTTTTTTCGTGTGTCAGGTCTTAGTACAACATACGGTGGCTGACCCACATTAGTGATTGTTGTGTCAGCGGATTATTCAAGTTTGGCTTGAACAATGGTACGTCATTTATTGATTCATCTATTGATGTGCGTTTTAAGGGGTTAAAGGGTCACTTCAGCCTAGAAGAATTCAAAAGGAGCTAGACCAGAAAATCCCCTGAAATCCCCAAAATTATCTGACAAAATGCCACCATTTAATTTTCGGGCAATACACGTTAGAGTACAGCATAAGCTCTTGCTTCCGATCAACTCTTTTATCTCTTCTCTCAGCTCAACTACCTCCAGCCAATCTTTCCCAAACGTAAATCAAGGAAACCCTTAAAACCCTTAACCCTTAAAAGCCATTAAGGGACATTGAATATGTTTATACATCCTAACTAAACAAACAAATGCATTTAATTTTCGGTAGCCCGTTACTCACTGTGGTCTTTGCCATGTCCGGGGCCGGTGCAGACGCTGGGCTGAGGAGTGACAGGCATCAGGGCCTGGCGGACGGCCTTCTCCCAGCCCTGAGCCACGTCCAGGCCCACGCCAGTGGCTGCCAGCACAGGGTTATGGTGGTGGCCCCCATGGTTCTCGCCGACATAGTACACCATGCTGGAGGTGATGATCTCGAAGCAGTGGGGGTTGCTGCCCTGGGCCAGGCTGGAAAAGTCCTGAGCCTGCTCCGCCTGCAAGATCTCTGACAAGGGGATCTCCTGGAGACAGGGGTCACGCCAGCAGGGTCAGAGGTCATTGAGTTGCTCGGTCAGTGAAACTCCCTCTAAAGCTGAAATAACCAAGGCAACTACTTCCAGGGACAGGCAGACGAGTTTTCTACAAAGCCGTTTTCATCAACCCTTAACTCACGCTGTACCCATAACTCCTAAGCGGCTTCCTCTCCTCGCTCAGAAACTGTGTGGGGCTTTTTCATGTCTACTTTCAAAACTCTGCCTTCCTTCCTCCGTTGGCTGAGTGGGCCAACACACCCACCAGAGAGAGAGAAAACATCTGAAAGAGAAGGGAGCTGCTGGGCCAGCCAATAGACGGTCTGCGCGCCCCGGCCTGCTGCACGCCTCTGTCGCCAGTATCAAATGAACTGCCTGTGGTTAGCCCGAGCGCACCACATGAGAGCGGCGCTCCGCTCCGTCAGGGGAAGCGGCCCCCCTGATTAAAAGGCAGGACGTGCCTCCCCAGTCTGGGCACGAGGCGCGCTGGCTGACTGCCAGGCCGGTGGGGGAGGGGGAGGGGGGGCGGCAGGAGGGCAGGGGCCTGGGGGTGCGGCCAAAGACTCGACAGGGAAGCCCCCTGGCCTTGACACGGTGTGCCAGACCTTAACTTCCGCTTACCGCCCCCCCTACACACTCTCTCTCTCTCTCTCTCTCTCTCTCTCTCTCTCTCTCTCTCTCTCTCACTCTCTATCCTGAACTTGAAAGGATCAAAAGAGACATGACATTGTGAGATGATTGCCATTCAATTCACCTATAAACCGGGACGTGTTCGCGGGATAAGTGGGGGGGGGGGTTGGGTGGTCGAAGCTGAAAGAAACACGCACACATCTAGGCCTGCAGTGGGAGGAGGAGTGAAAACACTCCCCTACAGACAGCAGTCTAGCCTCGGCGACCGTTGGTCTTAGAATAACAGTGTGACTGGGCTCCCTAAACGATGAAATTACAGGGACCTTGGACAATCCCACAGCTACTGCCACCACGCTACGCTGCGCACTCAGCACAACAACAAACACTCAGGTCACCAAGCAAAACCATAGCGTAGTCTGCAGCTGAAACAACAAGCACACTATTCGAGATGAAACACAGTGGGGACCGGAAGCAAGATCACATAATGCATGTACCCAATACCCTATTGTCCTGTCGGGGACTCCGCATTAGTACGGGGCTGTTGACTCTGCAACATGTTCCCCATAGGTTTATGTCGGTGTAAAGGCCTGGCTTGGCCACGGAGGAGCAACGGGAGACGACAGTTCTCTTACCTTGTAAAACTTGGCCGCGCTCTCATTCTGGAACAGGGTCAGACACTTGCTGTCCAGCCTCCAGTAATGCCTCTTCCTCTGGAGCAAACAAACAAAAAAGGAGACAGGTGGGGGGTTAAGCCAGGAGGCGACACTGAGCCCGTCCTCCGACAAGGGGAGTTCTGAGAGAGGCTGCCAGGTGAACCGGGGAGGGGTGGGGGGGCAGGGGGGTGGGGTCTCTCACCAGGTTGTCTCTGTCGGTGTAGTGGACCATCCATCCTTCCTTCACCACCGTGGAGCTCTTCCTCTTGGTGTGCTTGATGGACTGGACCACGCGCATCAGCGGGATGTTGCTGCTGGACGACGGGCTTCGAGGACACACACACACACACACACACACACAGACACAGACACAAACCGTGTTGTGACTTACAGTCGCCTGTGTCAGCCATTTTGCCTGTGTGTACGTATGAGCACTGATGTTTCGGCCTGTGCGTAAAACGACCGAAGCTCTGCCAGTATCTGTGGTCGCATTTCAAATAAGGGAATGAACTGCCGGTAACCTATGAACCTATGAACCGAGGAGATGCTGAAACAGAACACGCCGCGACGCGACGCTAGCTAGCGCGGCCGCCGGGAGAAATCCATGAAGCGTAAGGTCTGTCCGCTCCGGCCGGCGTTACCTGATAGCCTTGACCGTCTCCTCGTCCTTCTCCCCGTCCAGACACGGCCCCTCGATGAAGAAGAGCTTATCGTCCGGCGTGGACGGCTCCTCCTGGTCATCCATGCTCTGGCTGCCCTCGCTGTTCACGTCGCTGTTGTCCACCTCCATGGTGGCCTCAGAGTCAGGGCCGGGGCTGGCAGGCTCTGGGGGGAGGCAGAGGGGGGGGTGGGGGGGGTCGTAACGGGATTGGACACTTAAGACTTTGGCTCCAACACCGAGAGTCGTTCCAATCATCGTAGCCCCCGTATCGTTGATTCTATGACGTTGTTGACAAACCATTTCATTTTATTCGACACAGACACATAGGG
>JAVQIZ010202176.1:15000-37500 GCA_036023535.2 Galaxias brevipinnis
AACGACATGGCAAAGTCGACACTCCGTGTTTGATGTACACGTGTACAATGTATTTGATGGAATACTGTAAACATTTGGTTTAAGCAGCAACAACAGTGCTCTTTAATAGGCGAAATGTCCATGAATAAAGCCTAGCTTGTTGTTCAGTGGCCTTTGAAATGAGAACATTATCTACTAGAGCTGCAGGGCCACCAGAAAATCTTTCGAGTTATCTTCTAAATGATAAGAAGGATCAGAGCCAGGATAAAGCTGTTTATAACTGTGACCTTTCTCTGTCTGTTGAGCCATAAGCGAGCTGAAAGCTAAAAGCAAAGGATTGGGCACCGGATAACAAAGAACAATGGTGGAACTTGCACCTCATAACACTTTGCTTTGAGTATAATCCAAACACCTGGCCAGAACCATACGCAGTGGCAGCTTAGGTGAGCGGCGTGAAGGCATGGACAATGCATCTCTAAGGACGGCCTAACTACTGCGCAATGTGAACTCATGTGAGAGCCGCTGATCCCCTCTTTGCGCTAAACCGCCATTAACCTGGCTTAACTCCTCCAGACCCAATCCCTCGCTCACTGTTTCCTGCCACGTCAGGATGCTCGTCCTTTTTCCGATGGGATCGGTGACAACCCAGGGCAAGGTGGCTGGGGGTGAGGGGGCCTGTCCGGTTCATCTGGTCTACCCCAACACCATCCACGCTACCTCACCCCACCTAGTCTGACCCATTCATCCCGGAATCTCCAGGCCTCAGTAGCGATGGTGGCCCTGGGGAAGGATGTCTCTTGCATAACTCCCATCTAAACAGCTGGGGCCCCACCTCTAATCTCTCGCCACAGCACTCATGCCATTATCCGAGGCCCCGGAGTAAGTCTCCTGGTGGCCTTGCAGCTCTAGTTACTTTTGCTATGTATGCTTTTTTTTTTTTTGCAATCCGTGCACATGCAGAACCCGCCGTACCGCCGACAGTTTCGAGGAAATAGGTGCAAAGTGGTGCAAAGTGTATCTACGAGTGATGAGACAGAGGACGATTTGTTCCACGTAAACCTTTTGTTTTTTTTAACTCTTTTTTTTTTTTTTGATGAATCTATTTGGAAGGTCTGATAGAAGAGATTGGGAAGCCAGGGGGAAACAAAAGTAAACCGTTTATTTGCTTGTTTTCCCTGCGTCTGGCTGATCTGTCACCTCACTCGGGCACTTAGCGTTGAACAACAGGAAGCAAGGCTGAGTGGGCCAAGGTCGCGTGCTCCGTCGTCGAGCAGGGGGGCTCCGCTCGTTTCCACGGTCAAGGGGCTCGAGGAGTGTTTACCTCTGAAATGTGATTAGAGGCTTTTTAGAGGCACACAACCAATTATTTGTGTTTTCGCTCCTGTTTTCGTAATCGCAACCACGAAGGCCCGTCCCCCAAAAAGTTCTAATTTTATCTGTAATTCATTGTCGAGCTTAACTAGCTACCCACGCAAGTGATTGTGAATGAAGCCCTTCTTCCACAATGCTGGCAATGTTGATGCTGTGTCATCTTTTATAAAACCTCACTTTGTCCCACTTAGATCAAACAAATGCAGCCACTGCCAACGTCCAACACACACTCACGCACAAAGACACACACACACACACACACACACCCACACAAACCTTTATCTCTTCAAAAATTACCTGCAAGCATTTACAGAGGAGTAGCATTAGGATAATACCTTCTGTCCAGATAATGCCGACAATTAATCTTGCCTCCATATGCTGTTCCCTGCTTCTCTGCCCTATAATGTATAGCCTTAACTGCTACCATTATATCACCAGAACCTGATGTGTCATCGTTATTCATCAGGGCGGTCAGAATGACCTCGAGCTTCACTGTGAGGAAGACTGCCTGTGATGCCATGTGATTATAAAAAGGCAGTGTTTGTGCATTCAACTCCCTTCCTTTCAAAGGGCGCCTTTCTCTGCACCGTGTCAGGGTCAGAAAAGTTGAGGGGGAAATTGTTGACACATTTCTTCCAAACATGTTAGTCGACGACACAAGCAGTTTGAAAAATATGAAATCATTCTCTTTAATATACATCTAAATATATCAAAAGATATGTTACGTGTCGTGCTTGGAAAATGTATCGAAATGCGGTGACTAACAGACAGCTAGTTCAATACATTACATGTGGTTACACTGTATTCCAACTGAGGCTGGGTCCTACCAAACGGTGTCATAGGCCAATATGTTCTACTAGCACTAATCCATGACCTGTTTATGACCCACTGCATGCATTCTTTTCGCATGACACAGCTCTTCCTGTGCCCCTCGAACCCCCTTGAGGGAGGCAATTGTGTGTGTGACTGCAGAACATTTGCCTTCCTTATGTCTGTTTTTCATATTACTTCAGTCTTCAATAACTTGGGCTTTAAATGGTTCAGCAACCGTGTCCCACCCATGAGAAACAACCCAGCCAAGTTCCCCGACACCCAACTCCGGTACTAAGAGACACAGATGAGCTAATACAGTTCTCAGTGAGGGTTAGTTTGGGGGCGGGTTGGACGAGTAACAGAAAAGTGATCTGCCGTCCCTCCGTTCACTCTCCTGTGAAAGCCCGTTGTTGTGTCGGTGATTCCAGGAAGCTGGGTCAGCCAGCGGAGCTCAACCTCCAGCCGCCGCACACCACGTAAACACACCAGTCCGTATCCACACACAAGGTCTGAAACCCAACGCTGTCTCCTCCTACTGCGGATATTAGCTCTTATCCCCGCTGAGAACCAGCCATTCATGCACGGCACGCTGAGGAGCGCTTTCAATGCCCAACACAGGAGAGCCATAGTGTGAGAACCTTTTTAAGGCTATAAAAACAAAAGAGGTCTACCCAACTAGGTAGGTAATATGAGTCATAGAAACCACTGTTTTGAATAGCTTTAGTGGCAAGAAGCAAGCCGTCGAGGACACAAGCTTTTCTGTCTCCAAGTCATACATTTCTGGTAAATGCAAAATATTTTCAAGATGCAGAGATGCGAAAGATGATAAGCCCTTGACTGATACACTCGAAACATGCACTTCTGCAGAAGAAACAATTCCACTTTTACTTATCTCACTCACGGCTTTCCTTGATGTCCTTGTGGCTGTTTAATCAGCATTAGTCATCATCAGGATAGATAAACAATTAAGAAAACACACAAACAAGCAATAGGAACATTATTTTTACTTGCACTCTGTTCAGTCAATTCAAAAAATCACTTAAATAGAGGAACGGAGAACTGGTACAGACTCAATTAAAGAGTGCCCCGATTTCATTTTGTTTGGCTCGACCTTGCTAAATCGGTTCATTCTGATGCATAACCAACCATCGGCTGTAGAATGACCACGAGTGAATTGTACATTAGCTCATGATGCAAATAAGAAATCTGAAGCTTTAGATGTCCTCGTTAGATTGAGCTTGCGAAAAAAAAACAAAGTGGCAGGACATCACAGAGTGAAACATTGAAATTGGATGAGCAGGTGACCCATTTCCTGCTTCCACTTTGTTGACGGTTGGATAAGATCACAATAAAGGTACCCTCTCTACCTCCGTCTTCTTATCTTGGAGCAAAACCGGCTCCAGCAGGTGGAGAACAGCTTTAGAAGTGAACCTAAACCACATCCATTTAGCAAATCATAACTACATTCCAATGCCATTGCGTTGTGGGTTACAGCATGGCACTTTATTACACACTAATCACTTATAGGCCAGCGGATGAAACCCAACCATTCTTAATGGTGATTGTATAATCGGGCCTTTTCTGCCACGGGATAATCCCAGTAGAAACCCTGTTCCCGGAGTGCACAGCCAGCTTTTCACGCAGGCTTGTATAGGGCTGAAGGGGTAGCTACAGCACATGGCTTGGCCCACTTCAACCTCAGACTCCAGAAAAACGATTAAGTGCAATGTTCAGTATATTCTGATGCTTTGATATCACAAATTTAAATCTTTATGAGATTTCACGAACAGGCAGCACATTATTCTCTACCCACTCAACAGCTAAAAACCCTGTAACCCAATAAAATGATAACACGTGAGATCCATGCGTAGATCATATGATATATTTTCTGCAAACATGACTCCTTCCCGCAGAATTGTATGGATGCCAAACTGAAAATGTACAATCTACTGAAAAAAGGGAAAATGATTCAAATTAAAAAATAAACAAGAGAGCAAGAGAGAGATAAAGGGGGAAATGGAAAGAGAGGACGAGAGAGAGGCTGTAATTACACTTACTCATGGTGGTTTACAGAGATGTGCTAATGTTTCGAGGGCTAGTTTCCTTTTGGGTACTACAGGTTTGTAGGTTGGTGGAGTGGCAGCTGTGGCAGCCAACTCGCTCCTTGGATACCCTCACTCATGACTTTACCTCTACCTCAGTTACTATGGCAATGGCAAGCATGCTTACGTTAGTTATACCGCAGGTCTCATACCAACAGTGCTCCCAAATCCTAGGTATGACACGTATTTGCTTTGGTGTAAAATTTGGTACATCTACTGTGGTGGGATAATAACGTTTTCTAATCTATTCCAATCTAATCTTTTTCCTTCCGGCAATGAATAATTCCTAGGATTCTGAAGTGAGAGTGCTTCTGTCCTTGCACAGAGAATAAGATAAAAGGACAGGACAAAGGATACGTTGAAGCCATTGTAAAAAAATGTATCATATTGTATACGTCAAAGTCACATTTATGACAGTAACTTGTAGACAGAGGATTTGTAAGAACTGGGATGACCCCAGAGGCTTCACTGTGACTAAACCTGGGGGACAATAGTACCAGAGTTAGTACCAGGTTTTCTAGAGGGCACTAAGTCTTGAGTTAAAACAGTGGAATCTGTAGGCAGGACTGACTGGTTAACTATACCAGTGTAGCAGTGTAGAGTACTAGTGTATCTTGTATCTATTAACAAAAACTAAACAACATTTGTAACAATGGGTTGATAGAGCATAATAGCTAAACAAAAGTGTACCATTTTGCAGTGCATTCTGACACACGGTGTACAGTTTATAGATTATAGACTGTCCTGGCATTGCCTTGAACGTAGGTCAAATCAAGGCCAGCCACCGTGGCATAACATACTATATTGGGTCAAGCAAAAAGCAAAAGGGGTAAGTAAAAAAGTATCATAAGATGATTTGAGTGAAAGGAATGTGCTGTTAGAGAGCATTTAAATAACCCGGACCATATGTCAGTTCCTGATCCTCATTATAAACACAACTTTTATTGTCTACTGTATCTAGCCACAAAAAGTTGACAACTAAATATTATGGCTCTTTTAAGTCTACTTGCTAATTCTTTGTCTAACCACCTTCTAAAAAGTCTGTGTTGAAGGATAAGCAAGCACGATGTGTAAAGCTTTCAGTGTCATTGGCAGAATGTACACTGGCCTGATGTGTAAATGTGACATAAACTTACACTCTTTAGGCTTTTTTTAAATTAAAATATTCCACACAATAATTAGACAATTTCAGTAAATTATAATAGGGTTAACTGATGATGCTGTCTCTTAATTGTTTCTGATTGGTCTCGGAAGTACATTATCACTTTATGGACTTTATGGTAAGAGACTAGTCCCTGATGCATTGAAAAAAGACAAGGTATGGGTAATAACACAATGGAAAGCATCTTCTGAATCTGAATTTTTACTTTTTATGTTAAAGTAATTTCACATTTTAACGCTGCTTTGTTTTGGAGATGATTTCTGTCTTCATGGCTAACTTTTTTAAACGCTACCTCCACTCAATAATTAATATGGCTGTAAGGCAGATCCCTGCAAACTGTGGTGAAAGTAAGACTGGAGGGGATAGACTGTGCGGAGGAGGCGGATAACTGGCAATATATAACCAATGTGGAATGCAGTGGGAAGATCTGGTCGTTCCAAAGCCAAAATACCTTGTCAGAGCAGGTCTTGATGTTTCACCTATGAAGTTCGCACTTTGCTTGCCTGACGTCCAACGCTTACGTTGTATAATATATATATAAAAGTGAAATATAGGCCTATATAGGAACATTTATGTTTATAAATAATAATGTGCCCGTAATAAGAGATGTTCATTCAAAGACCTGAACTGAAAGGTAATTTTCACTTGAAGATGCAATCACGATAGTGTAGGGCTCTCTTCTGTAGAAGTATTTAGCTCTGTCAACGATTGAGGAAATGTACGAATACACTGCGCAAACTCTGTGGAAGCAGAACATTTTCCCCATGAGCAAACCAATTAAATTGACCTTTGTGCTTTGTTTGGTAAGTGTGCTTCAACATTTCTTTTTTGTTTTAAAACATATGTTTATATACTTTCGGGCACTTTGCGTTTCATGATAATACCTTCTGAAAGTCAAAATGTCACTATGCATCAACATCACAATTAGCTGAACTTCCAAACCAGAGATGCCACTGCAGCACCACTGTTCATATAGCATTTTCTTCATAAAATGAAATGAGATTTCAGAACTTTTCCAAACTTCTGTGTCGAATGTAATATCCATTAAACAGGTCCCAGGGATGTTATGCAAGTCCAAAGCTCCTATAGTGATCTAAACACTTAAATCTAAACACATTTTACAGGAATGTGATAATTATCCCCGCCTGTCTAATAAAATGTGTGTATGTCAAAACAGTCAGTATTCGATTGTACACACAATCATCCCTTCTGGGAATCCAGTGATCAAACAAAACTTTATATTTGCCTGTTTAATCATTCTTGTAAAAGACTACTATAACACAAACAGCCCAATACAATAACTCAGGTAATCAACCTACAGAAATGCTGTCTTGAAGGAAGCCTAAAATCTCATTCTGATTGTTTTTTCTTTGACTCTTAAGACCTTTTTTCACTACTTTGTTTGCAGCACAACAAAATTACCCTTGATCTTCTTATTAGAGGGCAGGATGAAACCGAGGTCCTAGATATATATCAACCATTGCATCTGCCAATGGTATATAGCTATAGTATCTCATCTAATGAGTAAACAAGTAGCTGCAACAAAGGACTCTGGTGTTCCAGACTGGGTCTGTGCTGAAACTAATTGTTAGCCCATGGCACTTTGGAGCAGGAAACCATAACGCTACGAACACAGCGCAATCCCACAGAGATGGGGGAGGGTGGGCAAACATTAGGAACTTGGTAATTGGGTTTTAGTCATCTTCACATCGTTTTCATGTCAAACAACACATGCAAACATTACAACTACAATGAAACCCTCCAATGTGAAAAGGAGGTTACCACTGCCATACCTGTAAGTACATAGAGTATATACAATCACCATATACTAACCAATAAAAGTCGAACAAATATTGCTAATGCTAAAAAAAAGCATTATACATAATATCCAACAGGCCAAGCATGTTAGTTCCTTGACCTCGAGAAGCTCAGTGGCACCTATCCGGCTGTAGCCTGGAGACTAGAGGCCTGGTGGGTGACAGAGAAGGGGATGAGGAGGTGGGGACTGTGGGGCCGGACAGCCCAGAGACAGCATGGCAGCCTGCAGGGGAGGGGAACTTCCCTACCAGCTTCCTTGATACCCCTGGGATTGTCTCCCTCCTACCAGAGTAGAAGCATTACATAGTAGCAGTAAATTTGGGCCTGCTGCTTCTATACCTCTAAACTGGGAAACCAACTCACGAAGAATGCGTCAGCCACTTCTTAGGATATAAGACGTCCTTATGTAATGTATAATAATAAATTGTTGACACACAGATAGTACAAAGTCTAGAATTTGCCAAAAACACATAAGGCTTCAGGCAAATGTAGGTAAGAAATGACCTTCCAAAAGGCATACTGACAGTCAGAAAACATAATCTTTGATTCTAACCAAACTTTTCACATGACCATGTTCTTTAGAGGCAAAGCAAATGTTGAAATTGAGGAAGAGAAAAGAGCTGACGTTGCACTGTGCTGCACTATGGCTCACATAGTGTTGTATGCCATGTTACACCCCTTTTCTTTGGTCAATTTGTAAATTGTAGCATTGCCAGTAATAACAAGTGAATTTGAGTTTGAGCTTGCTTGTACTCAGTGGTCTAACACTGCCTCACTCATCAGAACTAAAGAGTTTTATCGTTTTTCCATGGGAGACAAGCCTGCAGGCGTGTAATGAGCTTTTCAAAAAACTTGAAAAAACTGAAATGGGGAGTACTTTAAAGCAATACACCTAGTTAGGTCAAGGACAAGTAAAGGATGTTCAGTAAGAGATCTACGGAGCTCATGAGAGGTTTATAACAATGGCCTTGTTAAGCACAACCATCCATATTTTTATTAGGAAATTCAGGAAGTTATTTGTCTCACTAGCCCTGAGCAATCCATATTGTCCAAAAATATCTCAACATCTAATGACTTTTACAGTGTAAATGCAGTAAAACAGGAGGCAATACAATACATAAATTGGTATGGGTTGTGTCTTCTAGTTACTCCTCAAAGGTAAAAGGAAGGCGGTAAAGCAATCCCTTTTCAATCCAAACTGCAATAGTGCCGTGCACAGTGTGCAACACAGGTGGCCCATTCAGTGCAAAACAAGAGACGGCTCAGACATGTAAACCACATCTATCAGTAACATCTTGATCTGTTCCAGCACTGTTTTCCTCAAGCATACCTTTTAGAATAAGAATGTATATTTTATGATCACTATTATAAAAATTCTCTTCGGTTCATATGACTGTAAAACCTTTTTTCAAGAGTATTATTCAAGTTAGAAAAACATACCATTTACATCAAAGGATTGTATTTTCTTGTGGGGGATGTATGCAAACACACAACAATGAAAGCTTATGTATTACCTTTTGATCCACAATGGAACATACAAGCTCTTTCACTGCAGAGAGGGAGAGGTCGCTTGGGTCAAGGTTGACAGTCTCTCTGGTAAGCCCGATCTGGAGAAGGAAGGACACTCCATGGAAGGAGCCTCGGGAGTTGGTTGGACTGGGGGCGCTCTGACTTCCATTAGAGAGGCGACTGTAGAGAGTAGTCGGTGGACTTGGGGATGGTGAGGGGGTCAAAGCAGCTGGATGTTGAGTTAGGGGGAAAAGTCTAGGCAAGGGTGGAGGGGACGAGCTGCTGCAGGCAGACATTGGCTGGCCTGCAACGTCTTCACAGGGGGAAAATATAAAGTTTATCAACATCAACTTGAAGATTATTCAAAGACTAATCTTCCCAGGTCCATCGTCAGCATCTTTTTTAGTCACATTTGACCTATATTGAGACTTTATAGTCCTCTATCATGCAATGCGGTTGGAATTCTGAATGTGCCGTTCACTTTCACCGACCAACATCTTCTGTGTATAATGAATAACCAAAAAGGACACACACGTTCAGGATCATATACGGTTCCTCTTTGACAGCTCAACAAAGATTTGCTAACTTGTCAAGTGAGCCTATAGATTCTGTCTTCGTTCTCATATTAGTGGGTCAAAGTCAGTCGATGATGATGAATAGAAGACCACAGTTGATGCTGACCATTGGTTACTCCTTTACAACGGTAATTATTCGTATGTCTATGGGAAAAGGAAAAAAAAATAAACCAATCTACTAGTAGCCTAAAACACTGGTGGTTCATTGAGTCAAATTATGGGCTCATTGATTCGCCAGCTTCATAGCCCACAGCATGTTCTGCACTCTGTACCCTAATGTTTTTCCGAATTTCTCAACATATGTCCCCAATATTGTCACTATTCCGGATTTTTGTTATATATAAAGACATGTTTACGAAGGCATCTTGGTGGTAAATAAGGGAACATAAGATAATAGAGTCTGCTCCATTTATTAAAAATGAATTAAGTTAAACTAAAAACATTCTTGAATAAAGAAGTTCTGCTCGACAATTAGCCATACTGCGCGAAGCACTGTTGCATTTTCCACTAAAACATCTGGAACCATGCACATCTGGATTTGCGTTCGTGTAGCTTGTGAGAGAACTAAAACATGGATAAGCAATTCATTTCTACTTTTCATTTGCTATGGGCAACATATGATGGGCAATTTCTATAAATTATTTCCCTACTAACTTTGTATTATAAAAAATACATTTGGGTACATTACCTTTTTCAAAAGGGCGGTTTTCCTCATCAAGGGATGCAAAAATGTAAAAATGTTGATCCACAAAGAACTTCGTTCGCTACAGATGTGAAGCCACTGTCACTGTGAGTAAGTAATTGGATTTATTTTAGTTTTGAGAGATTACTCAAAATAAGAAAACCAACTGCACTTTTCTTTCAAAACTTTCTTACCGTAAAACCAACAACCACTTCGTGCGTATCCTATTAACGCCGCACCGTAATAATCCGCCCGTCCACACTCATTCGATAACAACAGAACAAAGAGGGCTTCTGGGACTAGAAGTTTCGCAATAGTGTTCTACCCTCCATCTTTTGATTGTCAAAGCCATGATAAACATCATTACCCAAAATGCACATCGTGTGACGTGAACCATTTAATCATATACTTTATTCTAAGCAATCTCCGTTATTTCTTTAAAACACCGTACCATGCCTGTAGAATCTGCGACCTCTAACGGTGCAGATGAAAACTCTGTTAATATAAAAGAGGAACAAAAAGGATGGTTATCTAAGCGCACACATTTCACTCATCGTTGGAAACCTACATGGTTTCAGTTGAAGGAAACTCAACTATTGTATGGTAAAAGAGAAGAGGTAAGAGTAGTAGCCTTGATTAATTCGTTTTCTTTGCGTGTGTCTGAATATAACTTTTCTAACACATTATGATCAAGAAACAGCCGTAAAACCGAAGTGTAACATTGTAACTTTTGCGGCAGTGTGTGTTTTCTCTCTCAGCATTGTTGTCTTGTAACCATAGCAGCCAGCCTTGGCCTGCCTTGGTAAGACAGAGTCAGGCATCTTCAATGACAGCACTATTGCCTTGAGGAGCACTCTTTGCAAGAGGATTCATTATATTAATTATATTCGTAATGAAATGCCATTTGAAATGAATGGATTGTGCACTCACAAATTGCCATCTTTGCCTCAATATCACAAATCTAGAAGCCTCTGAAGACTATCAATCTGGTGGGGGCAGTGGTGGAGTCAATGGAAGGAGAAGGCTCTTTTGGCTGGACTATCACTTCCAAGGAAAGGAACCGCATCTTTTACTTCAAGGCTTGTTCCACAGCAGAACAAGAGCGCTGGATGTCTGCTATCTGTCAAGCACAGCTCAGCTGCATACAGCATGCCCCTAAGGCATGTGTGTTGCAATAGCACTAGGTCAATAGATTGTTTTATACATTTTGACAAGGCTTACATTAACTGTGTGACAACAACCCCAATAGAGTCAATGCGACTCTTATGAAATTAATTGTATTATAACTTTAATTGAACAGTGTCTTTCTAAAACCCAAGGACACTTTACAAATACAAGGAGCATTGACAAATGAAACAATTAACAGAAGCAGCACACAGTAACAAGAAGAGCAGTAAAAATCTGTAAGGGGATGCCCTTGTAGGCCTGATAGAAAAGGAATGTTTTGAGGAGTGTTTTTAAAATGTCTAGGGACTCTCTGGGGAATGTCTTTCTAGTTTTCCAAGATTTAGGAAAGTCGACATCACTAGCTCAAAGGACAAAAAAACACAAAATGAATAATGCATATGTATACTAATTTCAGTCAAATGCAAGCATTTCCTAGTAGACTTGTAATCTTTAAAAGCAACAAGCTAAACAGCTTCCAGTGTAATGCTCAGCTCTGCAAATTGTGCACAACTATTTCCTGTGCTATGTGTCTGATGACTATTGTTCCAAGCACTGCAAGGTCTTTTATTTTATACTCATATACAGTAGTTACGTTTGACCAAAACAGAACGTAAATAATTGGAGTGGATAACCATTTTTTCAAGAATTCTGAAACTGAAGGAAGAGCCTTAGTGTCGAGAGGTGAGGCTGTGTTTTCATATCTGAAATTGAAACACTTCTCAACAGGAAACACACTAGAGGTTGGAGGTTATACATTACAGATGATAAGATCATCATAACACATTGTCCCAATGCCGAAATGAATTGTCTCAATGAGTGGCCTCTTTCAGACTACAGACTATGCCATTGTTTTAGCAATACCAACCAAGATGACGCTTTTGGTATAAAACATTATAGTCATTGGCGCCATAAGTAGTAAAATATTAAATGTAATTTAATGTATTTAATGAGATGCTATGTACTCTAAGGGACATGTTGAAACAAACGTTTTCACATCTCATGACCTGTCAGAAGAGGGCGATATTGCCAAACATTAAACTAAAATACGAGGATAAACGTGGGCAAACAATATGCACAGAAAATTGTTTTATGTTCTATTGTAGGTCAAATACTTCCATATAAAATACAGTTAACTCTGAATCGTTACTGAGCAATTTTGTGATTTATTTACGTATTATTGTCTTGCGGGATTCTTGGTAGTAAAGGGTAGGCACCCAGGGGACAGCAGTTGTGAATAAACCTCATTACATGATTGAACATACTCTATGTCAGGAGAGTATCAAGGCTAAGGAGATGATGCAATTCTTTTCATAAGTGATTTAAAATAGTCCCAAGCATCTGCCTTGGTTCTATTGGGTGTAGTTGCATCATGCCACTGCTCACACAACTCTGACGCCTGTCTTCTTCCTATGGGAAACTCTCAGTTCCTTAAAACAAAGTCCAAATTAACAACACCCCAAACATGAATGAAATGGTGAGGGACTCAGAAGATGAAGTAACTAATTAGATAGAACAATTACTGATTCAATGGAAAGCAGATTATCTTGCATTTTTGCTGTGTAACATAGCCTCCAACTGTTCAGTTACAATTATGTATTATTTTTCAAACACAAGAAAGTATACCTTCATAAATTACCTCTGCAAATGCAAATATTAAATGTTATTGTTTACGGCGATATTTACTGCATCAATTACAAGAGGCGAGAGAATATTTAATTCAATATAAAGTATCATGATAAGATCGGCCAGCCCACAGTAAAAAGATGCAATGTTTACCTTTTCTTGCCAGAGTATCTACGGCTACATTGTTTATAATTCATGACTCTTCTCTCTCTCTCTCTCTCTCTCTCTCTCTCTCTCTCTCTCTCTCTCTCTCTCTCTCTCTCTATCTCTCTCTCTCTCTCTCTCTCACACACACACACACACACATTACACTACACTAAAACAGACTGACACAACCAACTGAAGTGTCCATTTCACTCTCTGCAAGAGGCTGACAGGCCCGGTTCTCCATGCCTGGGGTAACACTCCTCTACGGGAAGGAGGCAGCCGACATGGGCCTGCTGAACCATTGGAAACTCATTATGATAGTTCTAAGTGATGGATCATTTCCTAACGATCCCCTAAACACACCTTAACAATTAACTCGCAAAGCAATTAAAGATCCACAGTATGGGAAAGGATGCTGATAAATCTCTGGGCATTAACCTTTTGGCTGTCTGGCAGATCAGAGTCATTAAAGCTGAGCGCACTGAAACGATACAAATCGAATTCCCCAGCTCCATGACTGTTGCCTAAGTGACCACTGAATTTGAAAATACTCTGTCAACTTGATTTGATGCAAAACATGTAGTAATATTCAGCACCATCTTTGCTGTAAGTGAAGGGACAGGCCCTTATAGGCGAGTGTTAAAATCAGATTGCAAACCCTCTGCTGTCTGATAAATCTCCTGTAGAAGAAATGTGTGAGTGTGTGTCACCTCCCTATTCCAAATTTGCCTATTCAATTTCTAAATCCATAGCAAAAGTCAATTATAGGCTGTCTAAAAATTCATGCTGCTGGCTGTGACATCCATTAGAAGTATATCCGGGCTTTGACAGGTTGAAACGTATAAAAATGGAATTGGTGTAGATTGTCTGAAATCTGTGTAAATTCACACTTAAGAGGGCATTCAATAAATTAAGACAGAGAGAAATGGAGGGGGGCGTCACCCCGTGACAAACTCAAAAAAGATTGGCGTGAGATTGTAGTGCTCCGCTCCGGTTCAGAGACTGCTCCACGTTTTGTTCCAGGTCTGTGATGGTCTGCCACGCCCTGATTAGTTTCACCTCTTCCTCCTTGTCTATCCTCCTGTGTGTGTATATAGTCTGCCTGCTCCATTCCACTCTTTGTACCTTACGTGTTACCGACCTCGCCTGTATATCTCACCTCTGCCACCCCTTTACGGATCTGTTTGCCTTACCTCTGACTGCCTACCTGTGTACCAAACTCCTTTAGTTAAGACTTTGTAATGAACTTTATCCCTTTGTCCTGTCGCGCTTTTGAGTCCTCCACCTTGAGTCGTTATAGAGATAGAAAGAGGGCAGGCACGCCAGACAGAAAGAAATCGGAAAAAAAAACGAGAAATATGGAGAGCGAGGAAGAAAGAATAAACCAGAGAGAGGAAAGAAAAACAACAACAACAACAAAAATGGATGAAGAGCAAACGATGTGAAAAGCCTCCACGGCGACTGTTTCCACGGTAATGAGTCCTGATTAGCGTCAGGGCCGCCCACTGTGTCCCAGGTTCCTGGTTAGAGTTGACTCCGCAGGTCTAATGAGTTGTGACTACAGCACCTTCTCTCTCCCACCAGCTTCCTTTGTCAAGTTACCCACTGAGGCTGGAACTGGGGTGACAGACCCCCGCGCACCCGCAAACACAGCCATTGTTTACCTCAGAGTCGACGCCAAGGTGATGAATGACTTGGTTCACCTCTGTTTAGTTACACCGTACCTACCAGTGAAAGTAACGTCATTTACCAGTTTATTAAAGAGAGTTTATTTTGTTACGTGGTTTGTGAAGTTTCTTTGTCTTTCAGAAAGCAATAATAAACATAACAGTGACTTGACATATTTCAACATTCTGAAGGAATTTGGTAAAGAGTGGATTTGTCATTGAGGTTTTCCAGGTGATCGCCTTTCTGTCTGAATTGATTTCAGTCTGCCAAATAAGCACATCAAAATGGAAGCGTACAAACCGCGATGGGAATGTAGGGGTGGTATGTAAGTGCTCCTTCAAGCAAATTCAGTAAGCCTTGGAAAATCATCAAACCCATACATTATGCTGTGGGCAACCACTGCTAGAGAGTTCACTGCAAATGCGTGACAATTTAATCTTTACAAACCACAAACTATTCAATAAACTACCGTGTACTGATTCATGATGTGCTCAGTGACTAAAGTCACACTTTAAATACACACTCGCATGCGGTGCCCACACACACACACACACAAATGCAAGCTGATTTGATTGACAGTGTGTGCGACCTCTGTGATTTCCCTTCCCACACAGTGTCAGGGCTGTCTAGTTAAGGTCTATGCTTAAGGGACTTTTCCTTATTTAGCCTGCATCAACACTAACATACCCCCCGACACACACACACACACACACACACACACACAATGCACCAAAATACATGAAGACACACACATAATTTACATGCAGTACACAGACATGAAGACATACACATACACTACCCACACCAAAACACACAAACAGGACACAAGCACACACACACACACACACACACACACACACACACCATACCCTTTGCCCCAACAATCGATGAATGCTCTGATTGAAATGCGGTGGTGATGACACGCGGCGGCCCCTCTGGCTGTGGATCCCCCCCCCCACAGTGGCCCTGCTCGGCCCCCCAGCCCACGTCTGGCTAAACAGGCTCTTGTCAATGTCACACGGGAGGCAGAGAGTCGCTGATTACGCCGCGCAAAAGCTCAGGCCTTTCACCCGTCATCCTACTTTGTTTTTTTTCTCCCCCGTGTCTCGTTAGGAGGCTGTCGTCAGAACGTGTGTTGGATTCTTTTACTACGGGGACCGGTTGTGGCCAGAGGCTAGGGGAACAGGGGACGGGGGCTAACTGGGGTCAGCTGTTTGGTTAAAGGGACCGTATGTACCTTACAGTATTCACCCAAACAAATAGAAAGGCATTTTCCCACTGCACTGTAGCGGGCATTAGGAGCCAGAGGAAAAGGCTTTAAAATAGTACACGCCATAAAGTTATTATTTGCCTTTGTTTACTCCCCTAAAATGTTTGATTTAGCATCCAATAATTGTGTTAAACTTTAAAACAAATGGGTGTTTGGTAAGAATTACAGTAAGGGCTACAACATATACATGCATTTTACTGAAGGACTTGGAAGTTGAAGTGATCTATTTACAGACATGATTTTTCCTTTAGGGTATATGCAATTTGCGACTAACAATGTTATAGTGGAAAATGGCTTAGTATTAATGTTTTTTTCTACAGTGTGCAGATTATATAGCATGTATAATTTTAAGAAACAAATTGTTGTGAACATTTTTGTTATTGTTTTAACTATATAATATTGCCACAACAACCTAACTATGTCCTGCTGTCTGGCATTGCATTTCAAGAATACACAGGCACATCAGAGAAGGCAAGAATCATAGACAGAATCTCTCTCTATCCCTAACCCACCCACACCCACCCACACCCACACCCACACCCACACACACACACACACACACACACTAGTAAGGTGAACAACGATATAAGGATATCACAACAAGTAATACAAATCACATTTGCAATTGTAATGATACGAACCCAGTACAGAGGATCTGTAAGTATTGTCCTGTTTTATTGTTGATTATATGAAGGTCATCGCAGGCTAATCTGTAACACTTCACTGGCAACCAAATGTATTGAAGCTGTGAAAGTTACCCGACTCGGCAGGGTTCTCGAAATCCACTCAGAATCAACTCAAATGTCAATGGCACTTCTCCATAATCCCTCTGTGTGGTTATCAAAACACCCAACAAGAGCAACAGAATGGCATGGAGATACGTTACCATGACAATGGATGTGTTCAATGGTCCAATTTTGTTTTCTTTTGTTTTCTGTAATACACAAGTGGGGGTGCAGTTCAATTTAGTCCGGGATAGAACAAAGGTACTCTATAAATATTAAAAGAATATTACAAACAACGCTGTTCAAAAGGTGAAAAATATATCTAGTGTGAACACAAATAATGTAAAACAAGAGACTGTCTGCCCCATTTTGAACTCAAAACAATCAATCCCATATTATGCTAAACGTTGCCATAACACAAACCATACAGTATCATATCTCACGCTATGCTTTGCGTATAGACAGCTTGGGTGCAAATCTTGCCTTCACATACTCCCTCCTCTCCCTATCCTTGGAGTAGATTTCTCATTGATTGCCGTTTCGGTAGGGGTTCATTGATTTCATCTCCAGGAGGGAGAGAGGAGGCGTGTGAGCCTAGCTGTGATGGAAGGGGGAGAGAGGGGTTAGGATCAGAGGAGAAATCAGCCCCTGACGGCCAACCCAGGAGGAGCTTCACTTACACTGACCCTCTTCCAGAAAGTACAGACGGCAGAGCGATCAGATATTGCTGGTCCAAAAGCTCCGTGCTGCAGGCCTGGCTTGGAGAAACCTTGGGGGGGGGTGTTATTCTGTGTGAAGGATTGAATTGTGAGCAGCATTCGGGAACA
The DNA here is from genome assembly GCA_036023535.2 of Galaxias brevipinnis. Lineage (NCBI taxonomy): Eukaryota > Metazoa > Chordata > Actinopteri > Galaxiiformes > Galaxiidae > Galaxias > Galaxias brevipinnis. The sequence continues at coordinate 32,439 of JAVQIZ010202176.1, forward strand.
TGTGTGTTTGGGTGCTTGCATCTGTGTGTGTATGCGCATGTTTGTTTTTTTTTGTTACAAAGATTTTCCCATACGTTCTGATGAAGGATACATATTTTCATTCTAGCTCGTCTGTTCTTCTGTATCCATGGCGCCCGTCACATTTGTACCTCTTTCTTCCTATGCCTCCTTTCAACACAACGGACAGCAGCTTCAAAGATACAAAGGCGATATGACGTGTGAGGGTTAATCACCAAGACAAAGAGGAAGTGGTGTAGTGGAAAGTAAGTCTGTCCAGTGCCTGGCTATTATTTCTCTGTGCGTCGCCACGCCACTTAACACAGCTCATTAATCTCGCAGTGCAGTAGCCCCCAAACGTTTTTCAATTCCTCCGTGTTAACAAGGCGAACGGGCAACATAATTACTGTAGCTCACGTTCCTTTCTTTTACAAGTCCCTGGTTCAAATCATCTTTTCTATTCTTTTTTTTTTAAGATGGATCGTTCATTCACACTAAATTTATTTTCCATGCCGGGCCCAAGTGTTAAAGAATGGAGAGATTTATATGAGAACAATCTTTCCCCAACCCTACTTGTCCCTTTGGGCATTTATGATTCATTTAACGTTTTAATATCTTTCATTGGACAAACATGAGTGACCCTCTGCTGTTACACTTCCCAATGAAGCGTTGGCCATGGTAGTTTGAGGGAATGCTTGCTAGTTGACTGGGTGTAAACTGCCTTTACCGTGGTCTAGAACGCTGGAGGAATACAACTTTAACCTACCTTATATTTGAAAAACCCATCAACTGACAACCAGTGGTTTTGGTTAACAAGGTGAGAAGCAGTAACCAGAGAAAAGGAGGCCGGAATTGTTGTTTGCTTTTACACAACCCTCTCTGATCGATACCGTTTGTGTTCAAACTCGAGTGTTCCGGAACTCTCCGGAGCTTGAATAGCATTGAGTTTGTGGAGGACGCTGTGGAACAAAAGATGCCAACATTAATGTACTGAGGCCTTGTTTGTTGTGTCCACACTCATTCCCATCTCAAAAGAGTTCAATAGTGGAAGATCAGCAAGGCTTTACAAGTTACCCTCCTTTTCACTGAAAACCTGTGTAGTTCCAATTCACTTGCAAGAGAGCAAGCTACTAAAGTGGCTTCTTACCCCGTAACACTCACCTGAATTGCCCTTCTTTTACTTCATTACTTAGCATGGTGGATATGCAGGCACCCTTAGCCTGGTGCTCTGTATACACGGCAAGCGTTCCAAAACTAATCCCAAGTATCAGAAAACCGACAGGCACAGCTTCAATCCTCAACGAGAGAAGTGCACAGAGATTCATTTAGGTTCTAATATTAGGCTACTGACACAGATGTTGATGTTTACTTGCAACCCTACATTTTGTAATTGCTTGATCAGTGTTCACGGGCTACAATATGGAAAATGTAAGGAGTAAACATGGACACACTCCAACTTAGGACGAGCCAATATGAAACAGATGAGGACACGGGATCACGGAGAAAAGGATGAGGGATGAAAATTGCTTTTGTAATCGACGCGTGATGAGTCAGATCAGCAGAGACAAGAGAGAGGGAGAGAAACATAAAGTGGTAGAGAGAGGTACACATAGAAAGCATGGGAGAGAGAGGTGGGGTGGGGGGGGGTTAAAGAGGAAGAGGGAAATAGACAGAGAGAGAGAAAGAGGGAGGAAATGAAGAGAGAGAGAGTGTGTGTGTGTGAGAGAGAAAGAGAGAGGGAGCAATAGAGAGAGAGAGAGGGCAATAGAGAGAAAGAAAGAGGAAGCAATAGAGAGACAGAGGGCAATAGAGAGAAAGAAAGAGGAAGCAATAGAGAGACAGAGGGCAATAGAGAGAAAGAGAGAGCGAGAGGGACAGAGAGAGAGAGAGAGAGAGAGAGAGAGAGATAGAGAGTGAGAGGGGCAGAGAGAGAGAGCGAGACAGAGAGAGACAGAGAGACAGAGAGAGACAGAGAGAGACAGAGAGAGAGATAGAAAGAGAGAGAGACAGAGAGAGACAGAGAGAGAGACAGAGACAGAGAGAGAGAGAGAGCGACAGAGAGCTAGAGAGAAACAGAAAGAGAGTGTGGCGGGCGTATCAGCTTGACGGATGAAGCTTTTAATTGACTCCATCAGCGTGGGGCGATCGGCAGCCCTTCAGCGGAGGAGATGATGGGAACCAACTGAAAGCTGTTGTTTTGAACAGAAGGGGCTCCATTACATCCCATCATATCCCAAGCTGTTGACTGTCCTCAAGGCCCTGTTGTGCCGGGGAACACAGCCAGCTTCGGCTCGGGACTCCAAAAAACAGACCAATTACTGACCAATCGATGACGCGCTTGAGACGGGCTGCTCAAATCAACAAATGGCGAGCGCTGTTTCAGAACGTGTTTAAACATTGCAGTTCACTGGGATAAATGGTGCCGGAGCGTCTTCAGAGGCGGAGTTCAAAGTATCGAACGGAGCCGACGTCAGCGGTTCAAACAACTCGTGCTTAGATCGGAAACCAACCCGCGGCGGGCGTTTCAAACAAACAAAATGGCCTCGCCTTCTTCTCCCGTCACTGGAAACGGCATCGGAATCTGCCTCTGGTCACCTTAGGGCTGACGTCACACAACAACAAGGCGGCACAGCCATCGCCGACTTCCTGGCACCGCGGAGAGACACACAAACCTTTGTTACACTCCTTAACGCTGGTGCGGTGGGGGTGAGGGTGGAGGAGCGGACCATGGAGGGGGGTTAACGTGGCTCATTTCTATGGCCGGCCCCCTCACCCTTTGTGTCGCAGAATCAGGAAGGAACCGGGCCGACCACCTGCGATTGGCAGTCGCGGGTTGTCTCAGCGGGAGGTCGGAGGACTCAGTGGGGAATGGTTATTGAGTGGATAAAGCCAAGGCTAGAGGTGTAAATGTAGCACTCTTGGCAGATATGTCTGATGAAATGTGTAGTTTAAGAAAAGTGCCTACAGATATCTTGCTGGTTCCATAAAACGAAAGTTATCTAACCGACCTTTTTGAAAGTTGTAAGTAAAAGTAAGACGTTTGATGTGTTGTTGTTTTATTTGTGCAACCAGAATAACAGGGCCATGAGGGAAATTGGTCGAATCGTTTTAAATATGGCTTATAAATGAGCGGATGCCGTTCAGAAGGTCATGTTCAACACTCCAGACATACATTCACTTTGAGCCTGATACATATCGGTTGGTTTCCAAAAGAAGCCTGAAGGGGATGATTTTTTTTCGGAATTACTGTAATCGAAAATGAAACCTTGTCATTTTAATACACGCGCTCCAAACATGTCTATAATGGTCTGTGACACTATTGGGACATTCAAACATTCATTTCCAGAAGGGCGAAGTGGAAGATAAACATGGCTGCAGAGCGTCCACGACCTGCACTCAGAAGGAGCAGGTCAGGAGTAGGAAGGCGTCTGTGTGTGCGTGACAGAAGCGTAGACACGGAGCAGCTAACGCATCCAGAGCGGCCATCATCTCATTCGCGAGAGAGAGCGAGAGAGAGAGCGAGAAAGAGTGAGAATCGATAGGAGAGATAGAGAAACAGTGTGAGAGAGAGAGAGAGAGAGAGAGAGAGAGAGAGAAAGAGCGAGAAATAGAGTGAAGAAGAGAGAGCAACAGGGAAAGGAAGTGCGAAAGAGAGAACGAAAGAAAGAAAGAAAGAAAGAAAGAAAGAAAGAAAGAAAGAAAGGAAGAAAGAAATAATGTGGAGATGAGCACAGTCAAGGAATTAGTTCTTAAATCTTATTTATTCATTTCCCTGAAAGAGGCAATTTGACGCATGGTTTGATCCGTCTCTGTGATGTCGGTGGAAAGGCAGTTTCCCTGTAAGACACGGACACAGGATCCAGACGAGAGATGAATATCCATAAACTCAAATACCTAAAGCAAGAAATGAAGTCGAACACTACCGAGAGAGAGAGAGGGAGCGGGAGACAGAGAGAGGGAGGGAGGGAGGGACGTAGCGAGAGACAGAGGGAGGGAGGGAGGGAGAAGAAAGGGTGGGAAGAGGAGGAGGAAGATAGGAGGGCCGCAGATGCTGAGGCTGGCAATCTGTGTTTCAATCTGCCGCCTCATATTGGTCACTTTAACCAGGGAGCCCTGTACTCCTGCAATGGCCACATTGGAGTAATGAGAAAATATAAGTGGCTTTGAAAATCCCTCCGATTCTCTTGGGAGTGTCTTTTGGTGTGTGTTTATGTGTGTGTGTGTGTGTGTGTGTGTGTGTGTGTGTGTTTGTGTGTGAGTGCTTAGGAGTGGGTACGTGTGTGTGCACTTTTCCTGAGTGTGTGTAAATGGCTTTATTGTCACTCGACCAGATCCATCTGAGGGTGCTGCTATCAGTGCTATCGGATGGCCAGGCGTCTGATGGGTCATGATCCCTCCAGTGGGTGTGGAACCACCAGCAGAAAGTACCGGAAGTAAGAAGGTAAGTGGCTAATGTTACAAACAAAAATGGGATCAATTTGAGTGTAACTCATGGTAGAACTCTACCAACACACCGTGTTCGCTAAGAAAAGGTGCAAAAAATATTAAAGCAAATAAAAAAAAAGAGCAGAATATGTGGGGTTGTTACATATATAAAAATAATCAGTAGGTGATTATTAGGTGGTAGGTGAATCAATAAACTACAGCAGGTGTGTACAGATATACGAGTTATAGTTCTCCTCCAATTAGGCCTCTTTGTTCTTCTCTGATCCTCTCCTCTCCTCTCCTCTCCTCTCCTCTCCTCACCAGAGGGGCAGTGTTGGAAAGGTTTGGAAAGGTTTAGTCGGAACACGCCTACGTTAATGGTAAATACAACTGTTTTGTGAGCCTCGTAGGGCTCACGGTCATCCCGAGGAATCGCAGCCAACTAGAGAGCTCAGATCAAGGACGCGTTCCGCTGCTTAGGTGACCCAATTAATCACCGAGACGCTAGCCCATTAGCTCCAGCTAGATCTCCAACGACAGACCAGTTTGGTGCGCATTAAGACACAGGCAAAGGCTTTGTACTTTAAGCCTCATTATTTTGTTCTCGGACAGACTTTGGTTGCTATTTTGTTGCAGGATT
>JAVQIZ010202207.1:0-24874 GCA_036023535.2 Galaxias brevipinnis
ATATATATACAAAAAGGAATGCAATGTACAAATTCCCATTCTGCATGCATTCACACATATACATGCAAGATAATGCAAATGACCCCCCCCTCTCTCTCTCTCTCTCACACACACACACACACACGCACACACACGCACACACACACACACACACACACACAGACACACAGACACACACACACACACACACACACACACACACACAAGCAAACATGAATGGCCAATATGTTCCTGTCTTCTTTGGCTGCTCAGAATCCGGTTGACTCCTTCATTTAATTGGATGTTCCTGAAGTTTGAAAGGTTATGGATGTTCCGTAGTGGCCTAGTCTTATTGATAAGCTTGTTTTTATTTCAAGAGGTCTAAGGTGAATTATAGAGCCCTATTTACTGAGCTGTATAACTATGGCCTGAGTACAACAAATTGAGGAGATTGGCAGGCAGGGGTTTAGATGCAGTCCATGATATAACGGTATCGATTGTGTTGTGAATGAAATCTTTTTTAAAGCGGCTCCTTTGGCTGGCAATTTATGTCTTCTTCGTGTTGTCTTTATGATGCATATGCACTTGTGTCAGTTCTTCCCTCACTTTTTCATGACTTGTGCTACAGTGAGGTGGTATAGGAGAAACGGGAGACAAGGGTACAAAAGTATAAGGACAGCATGGTAGAAGACAGGCTGCACAAAAGAGAATCCGAATAAAAGGTAAAGAGGGAATATACAACGTAATGGAGGGGAAGAGGAGAATGAGTGGTGGGGAGATTGAGAGACGGAAAAATGTGGAGGGGGTACAAAGAAGGGAGATATGAGGTGGAAGGAGAGAGGGAAAAAGAGTATAGGTTGGAGAGAGGAGAACCAGAGAGAGAGAGAGAGGAAACGAGCGTGTGAGTCATGGGCTTGTGCACTGCCCATTAGAGAGGAGAGTGGGTTTGGGTCAGGAGGAGGGCACCCCAAACACCCCCATTTCCACATAACTTCACCTAGAGCAACCCAGCACCACATGCCCACCACCACATTACATACAGTGCACACACAGACATACACACACACACACACACACACACACACACACACACACACACACAAACAAAGACACATACACACACACTCTCTCTCTCCCTTTCAGGCAGTCTCTTTTCCTCTGTGCAACTCAAACTACAACTATCTTTCTCTACTCTATGTCTCACACACAGATACACACCAACACTTAAACAAGGACCTCAAACTCCTGAATGCATTTTTCCCCCTGAGCAGCCTCAACAGAACTCATTCAACCCTTGACAGTGTACACATGTCTGTCTCAAACCAGCTGCCAATATTTTTCTGCTAAACTTATTAACACCCATCCAGTAATGTTTCACAACTCTCTTATTTTGTTTTCTTTTTTATCAATCCATGACAATTAGGAGATCATACTTTTATGTTTTAAATATATTTTAAAGAATACTAGATCTGACACAAGTTCATTTTGTTGCAAATTGAGAACCAATTTGTCCTGCCTCAAAGACCCAGATATGTCCAGATATTATAGATATGAACAAACCTAATCAAAAATATCTAATTTAGCGAACCTATTTTTAATACTGTGAATGTGTTATCTATGATAAACTTTTTAAAGATGTAAATATCACCAGCGTCACTTCTGAATGTGCCTAAAACATTTTCATATAAGAATTAAACAAATCTTCTGATTATGTAAATTTGCATAATTCGAAAACATAGCGAATAGGCCTACGCAGAAATTCTACTCTTGATCAAATTCGATATTCAGCAAAATAGACAATTACCATGTAATATGTGCATGTAGAAAACAGCAGTGTGAGAGTGGCAAGATTTAGCTCTGTCCGGGCTATTTAAAACACCAACCTATACGCCCAAATACAGGACCTGATGCAATGTTAAATCAGAATATACCTTACTCTAATTTAAGAGGGCGCTAGCTGCTGTGTTGTCTTGAAAAATCATACATGTGGAATTACCAAACCTTTTGTTAGATCTTTTATATAATTAAAAAGTGTGACTTACAAATATTTAAATGTTCCCACCATTTGTGAAGAAAATCGAAAAGTCTCTACATACTATCATGTTTAAAATACTTATCAAGATTGTCCGACACAAAAAAACGTAATTGCCTAATTATCAGACGTTATGAATATATGGTTTTTCACCCTAGATTACAGGGTCATAGTCAGCCAACGAGCCTGAAACTAATCTTGATATGTTTAACAAGCAACTGGAGGAGAGGCCTGATAAATAATTAACGACCTTTTAGTGGATCCAATTTATGAAACATTAACTGAGGCCCATAAAGGAGTAATTAGGTGTATCTCACGTTAGCTGTTATAGGACACTTGGTCCCCAAATGAAAACTTCTGAAGTCGTGATACAACGGGTGGGTAATTTTTCTGTTCCGGTGAGGCTTCGTCTCGGGCCTACTAAATAGAAGGGTGGTTCCTCTGTCACCAAGGCCACCAGAGCTCAACGGGACCCGGGGATGTCCAAGTACAACATGGTGTTTATGTGCTCCCAAAAGTGTATCAAAGCTCAGATCCGTGGAAATAAAAGAGGAAAAGTCAAACAAAACAAGCATTAGACTGCATAAAGTAAAGTATGGACAGGGGAAACAGGTGAGTCTTTGTCTTGGTGGTTGAGGTAGATCAATATCTCCGCTTGCAAGGCCGGAATCCTGGCCGTTTTCCCCCTGCACTCAGAGGATCAGTTTACGGTCTGTAGACTGACTGTCGCCTTCAACGCACTGACAGACAACCCGCCTGACTCACCCCGAAAGACGTGGATGAGAAAAAAAATATTGCCTACGTATCGACTCTTTTTCCCCCCCAAGAAGGATTTGAAGGAAGTCATATCCATTGTTTTTAATAGCCCATCCTTGAGCTAAAACCCCAAATAATAAGTCATTTTAGACCATATTTGTTTGTAATTTGTAACTCCTTGTCTGCTATCTGAGAATAATCTATAGCTCTATGTGAAGGCGCAATTTAGCCGAGGAAGTTGGAACAAATTGAACATTATATCAGAATTTTTATGATCTTCCTCAAATTTCCAATAAAATATAAAGAAGAAATATTTCAACAAAATATTTACTGTAAAGGGTGCAAGGGCAGGTGGCACTTTGCTGAATCGTCCGAGTAGTATACAAATTAAATTGTACACGTTATGGGTGAAGTAATTCAATCATTCAATCGAAGTTATCGATTCATTTTCTTGTGAGTGGATTCATATTATGTATAATTTTGATTGTGGACAGTTTGTCTGCATATAAATATTGAAATGTAGGAAAATATTTAATAGACCACACAATTGGCACATTTTATAGCATAACTGATAGCATAACTAAGAAACAAATACTTTCTGTACATTATTAATAGTTTGGGCCTAATAAAATGTATTGCATTACTCAGAGCATTGTAAATCATTAAAGCGGATTGAATAAAAAAGAATATGACTTTCCACTTTCCACACTGCTTAGAACAATGTCAGGTTATGGGCTCGTCTCATCTTAACCAATAGGATTTGCAACAGCAAGAAGGCTGTTACAAGGCTAGAAAGCTGTGGTAAGTACTTTATTGGGTAGATATTCACCAATTTAGCAACACAATTGTTATGTATTGACAGAAAAGGTATTGCCTTGGTCAGCTTTGAAATGTTAACGATAATAAAAATATTTATATATTTTCACATTTCATTTCTAAAAGTAAAAAAAATACATTTTAGATATTTAATTCTCTTGAAGGCTTTGTTTTTTTATATATAACTTTCACATTGCTAGAGGCATTTTAGCTTGTTTTAAGTGAATATCAATATGTATTGTCCACACCAATGCATGTTGTGCATGAAGGTCCATGTGTTATGGTCCGTAGATCCTTTTTTAAGTGATTAAAAACATTAGTATTTCTCATGCCATTGCTCTTAAAATATAGACTAAATACATTCTTTTTTTTTTTTGTTAGTTTTTACAATATACATTATGCTTAAAATGAAAGATTGGGAATTGGTTTAGTCTTTGCATGTTAAATTGTTAATTTGATTTGTATTAAGGTTACTTTTTATGAATATTCAATGTCTACATTGCTATTCGATGTAATTAACCTATACATTTTATTATTTTCATACAAGACCAAATGTAGGCCCTTGATGGTCAAAGCTATCCAAAATCAAGATTCCAATTTAAATAATATGTCGTGTGGGCAGAAAATCACATAGGCTATTGACAAATATTAAATCTGTATGATCTATAGGTATAGGACAATAACTTGGTATGTCTCAATATGGGACAATAGTAAGGAAAGACGCATACCTTATGAAGAAGGTGTAACGAATACAGTGCAGTTGTCTGTATCAGTTTAGTTTCATTGATAAATAACCGTCTCATTTTACGAGTTGTCCAAAGTGCTCCAGTCCCAAAAAGACAGTCTCAGCAGTGCATACGAAACTGCTTAACAATTATTGTTTTGAGCAGGGTAACTTTAATACGGTATTACAGTTAAAATAAGAAGTGTAGTAGCTGGTTATAACTTGACAAATGATCCCCTACCACACCTACCTATATGTCTTTCCTCATAAAATGGGACATAAATCTGTGCCAAATTGAGGGAAACTGTTGACGAGTCCCACTACAATCCAGATGGTGCTCCATTCTGCGGAGCCATTCTCCATTCAAACATATTGGTACGCATGTCATGTATATCACTAGCAACACGATAGAAATGTACGATCATCTCTATATCATAGGATTGCTTTATTGAGTAAGCCTTCGATGTTTTAACCCTCTGATTCAGTATCAATAAGGAATTAGCAATCCGATATCTCCGGTCGCAGTCTAGGCCTGATCAAAATAGCGTTACACTTAGTAGTGTTAGTACAAAGACTGTACGCCTAACACACTTGGTAATAAAACAACGGTTTTTAGTGTACTAAAAGCCATATGAATATCCGACCCTTTGAATCAACAAGCGTTAGAAATGTAATTTGTCTATACGACTAAATTGTATGCAAAATGTAGACAAACGTTTTAAGATTAAATTATATTGAAAATTACTTAAATTAAAAAGTATTAACAAAGACTGTATGTCGCTAGGCTATACGTTTCTCGGAGCATCAGTCAAGCATGCAGTCACAAGTTGCCTTAGGTGAGCGGCTTGATCACTCAATGACATCTAAAACCAGCCAAGTCTCACACACCAAATGATTCTCAAGAGCTTATATCTATCGTTAGAATTAAGGTATTAAACTTTCCAACTAACCGGAACAATTTGATTATAAAGAATGATTTCATAAAACGAAAGTAATCATAAACTTTTCTATGACTATGTTATGAGGCCGTTTTGTTTGTAAAAACTCGAATTAAGCCGCATGCACCCTCCTTTTATTTTCCTTAACAAAATGAAGCAATCACTATGTTTGTGGATGTATGTGCTTGTTGACTAATCCATTTGAGGCCACGCCATCATGTGTCCTAACATTGGTATGCTCGTGTACTCAAACATATTGGTCACAGGACAGGCCCCGCTATACTGCCTGTAAACAAATACAACACACATTTTCAAGACTTCATATGAGTGCGCAGTAGGTTATAACTAAATCGAGACGATTTAACGAAAAAAATGTGTGCTTTAGGTTAGCATATACCTTGCACAACATGATCATTATGGTCGTAAACAAAACTATTGTCTAAATTGTCTAAATCATGAGATATTATGCTATAAAAAATCCAATAATATAGTGCCATTGTCATAATACAGTATTACTTGGTTCTATAGTGACCTATACTGTAAAAGGTTGACCCCAAGGCTCCAACAGAATTTGCTCTCTAAGGCAGATAGCAATGGCTTTGCACTAAAGCAGATCGCTTCCCTCGAGGTGACCGAAGATATCTTGTTCTTACTTGTGACTTACTGCAATTATAATAAGCTTTAAAAAAAATGTTTCGTCATATATTGCTTAGGCGATAGGCCTGAAAAGAGAAACAGGAAGCTGCATTGAAGCCCATAGATGTAATGCGCTCGAGCATGAACAGGAGTCCAGGGCCCATAACAAAAATAAAGATCACACTCGGTTTAAGAAAATATTGTTATGTCATATAATTGGAAGGATTGGGCTTCTGTTGGATCTTTGGTTTAACGGAAAGACGGAGTAAATTGAAATGACACCACTTTGCACTTAAACAATCGGATTTCGTCCGTATAGGGTCTTGTTTGTTTAACCCGACAGTCTCGGTGCACCAAGTTACGTGCCTTACACACTCATTAGAACGATTATTCACGATCTGTCGACTGTTTTCTTGTATGTTCACACGAACCCCCTGAACGGCAATGCAGTCAGACTAGGCAGCATGGCATGTCTCATGCATTTGTTTGACTGCATGCCTGTTGCTTTGGAGAGAATAGGAAATGAGTTGGCAAAAGACCAGACACAAAAAGTAGCCTAACTTTCAATTTAATCAGAATATCTCCAAGTCAGTAATCGCAGTTGAGGAACAAGCTGCCGCACGCACCCATACATGCAATTAAACACACGCTTACACAAACACACTCACAACACACTAACAAACAAACACATACACAGCCTATATGTATGTCCACAACAAAAATACAAAATAGTGTAGCCTATACATAATAAGGGATAAATCAATAGTATTTGTTGTTTATTAATACTACCCTTAAATCATTATTACCATCGTAAGGGGGTATGCCGTATGTACACAAGCCTACTGTTTTTAAAGACAATTTTGTTAATTTAATCGGAATTCCAATCCAGCGCCACCAATGGTCAGACATAGGTAAGTGGTCCGTCCATGGAAAGAACATCACACTTAGCCTGCATCGTGCCCCCTCTTTGCCAACATATTCACAACCATGGTCTTCGCTCTGCTTTTTATCGGAATTCATGCCTGGTATAAAGATTGATATCAGTGATGGTAGGATGCATCCCCTCCACAAGTTACTAGCGCCCCCAATCTGCCATCTTCAAACCTGCACCTTTTCTAGAGATGTATAATTTTATCTTATCACAATGATCTATATCTCTCTACAAATTGTAGAAAAATAATGTTCCATTATTATTAGGATAAATTAAAAGCTTTACTAAGTTGAGTTGTTTTGTAATTTGTTACATACATTACTTTAAATATTTACCGAGCAAGCCGAGAACTAGTGTAATTTTACTGATCCATTATCAAATTCAGTTTTATTGTCAACGTTGATTGCATTCCGTTTGCAGGCTCTTTTTCTTTGGATGCGCGTCTCGGGAACCAATATAGCTATAAACTTATAATAGCAGGTACATGTCAGATGTAAAGTATAGTACATAGTGTAAGTCTGCTATCAAGTTGTATAAGACAACCATTTTAGCTTAACCAATTCTCATAGCACTAATAATTGTGTGCGTAAGAAAAAGTCCATCATGCAACGTAGAAACAATGGCATTTTTCTTGGTGGCAAGCCAATTAGTACTTGAAAGACATATTTCAAGACTACGTTTTGTTGTTTTGTTTGTTTGTTTTTGCATTTTCATTTTAATAGTTAAATATTATATATAATATATGATTCAAAACCACATGGTGCAGTACAGCCTAAAATAAGAAATAGGCTACACAAAATATGATTAGGTTATTAAAACACATCAATAGGCCTACATAGCATTTTTTGTCACCCAAAATACAGCACAGTAATGGCAATTTCAAAATATGTAATAGTATTACTACAATAGTATACTATTGAAAAGTTTGTTTCCCTTTAAAATTGTAAGCCAGTATGTAAGTTTTGTACAATTGGTTTGAATGAGACGGACAAGGGACTTTCGTTGCCGGCGCGTAAATTATTAGTTGAGAGGTAGTGTACCACGCCCTTTTTACCCAATCACTGCAACGCTAAAACGAATAGGAAGCCGTGTACGATCCCACAAGACATCCTGGCGAACCGTAGATCCAAGAAATTACTGAGAAATTATTTATACCCATATGCAGTAATAACAGTCTTATAGACAATGGATGTAGGGCTATAGAGCCATCAAGACAACGCAAAGCAAAGGCTTGCAGTCATAAAGACTCAGTCATAAAGACGTGCTTGAATGCAATTCCTCAATTGGTGGTATATTAAATCTATAGCTACCGAGGTGGCGCTGGCTCAGGTAAACTAACGTTGTAGGGTTTTTGTATTCAGCGAAAAATAAAAGAGAGTAATAAAATTGCTAATGATAATATATCAAAGAGATAGCTATACTATACAGTCATTGTTATTGTTGACATGCATTACTCCATCTTCATCTTCATCTTCATTATCATCATCATCAACATAATCATTATCCATCATCACCTTCTCATAATATATATATATATATATATATATACATATATTTTATGTATAGTATTTTGTATACATATTATGTTGTAAATATATATACTATATACAAATATGTGTGCGTGTGTGTGTGCGTAATATATTCAATATATATCTTCAATGTATCAATATCATATGACATATGTAAATAAATCAGTCATTAGAACAATTAATTTTTTTTAAAGGTAATGCAACATGCAACATGAGGTAAATAGTTGGAGGAATAGTGAAGGAGACTAAGCAGGCTATATTGAATGAATACTCATTTAGCGTGCATTGCTTACACTTACTACTTAATCTTTGACCTACAAATGGCGCCCTTGTGTGTGGAGCGTTAAATATGTTTGCATTTGATACACCCGAGTTATACTTCAAAGTTCATTAGTATAAGCTAACGTACTTTCTTTTAGACTTCACCTATTCCCGATTTGTCTTTGTGACTGCTGGTCACCCCATTTAACATTAGGACGATAACATCTCGTGAGCAGATATAAGGTTCCACTGAAGGTCTATTGTGGAAATCAGCAAGGTTATTGCATTACAGTCCGACTCGTTTAACACCAAGCCTCTTTAGGAAATGAACAAATTGCTGGCTGCAGTGCTCAAAGTTAGCTTTGCTATAGGATATCGTCGTTGTAGCTATGTCTCTCTGCAGGCTGGACTAGAGGCAAAATTAATGAAGAAATAGACCAACAAATGTCCATGAAATAGCCCTGAACAGACACTGAAAGGTCCTGTTTTATTTATTTAAGTTTGGTGTGTAACAATGTCAGCAACTTCATGCCAGAACAATATGCCAATAATTTTTGCTTAAGATGAAAGGGAGAGATGGCTGTCTGACATACTCGCACGAAGAAAAGAAGGAAAGAAAAAAGAGAAAGAGATGGGGTAAAATTAAGAGAAAACAGGAGGGAGTGATGGGGTAAATATAAGCAAAACGTGCTATAATTTTTTTTTTCTTATCTGAATATGTCATTTCCCATATGTATGCGCAATAATACGTGAATGTAGAGCTTCCAGTGAGCAGGCTTATGACTGCACACTATTGATAAATACACATTTAAATGGCTAATCTATATAGTTTAATTCACGCCAAACGCCTATTTGATTATTTAGATAAGGCTGATGCTTTGGGGGGCATGGAGGACGTGAGACATATTACTGACAGTTTGCTTTGAAAAGACTGACGCTGAACTGGGGTAGCCTCTAGCAGCTCAGGGCCACGGCCTAGGTCATCTCCACTGCACCAGCTCAATTAACAAAGGCAAGCAAAACAGGCGAAACCAACGACTCCATTATCAAGAATGGGAATGGAAAAAAGACAAATTTTTCAGAATTTATGAACGTAACCTATTATTTTATTTTGATCGATTAAAACAATTTTGAAAGCGACAAACACGGGAATAAGAAGACCACAATATCACAGCCATGGAAATTTAAAGACGACATAGACAATCACTCCATAGTTTATGAGGCATTTGCTCAACACGGGTTACACGTTCGCAAAGATTACCTATAATTACAATAGGTATTGACATTTTACTAATTACAAAAAGTGATCGTAAGGGTTCTGATCACATACAGTAAAATATGCACAACACAGGCTAGGCATTCATTCATTTTGTCCCCTACCTACTCCGTCTGGTCATGCTGCTGAACACTGAACTCTCTCAGGTAGTACTATTTTCTAAAAACCGATTCTTTGGTCTATAAAAAGTAACAGTATGCTTGTAATTAATATAGGCTATATATGAATGACTGGATCAAGTAAAACCTACTCATTTGATCACGGGAGAGGACAAAATAACAAAAGCCATACGTTGGTCTGGGCTTTTCTGCAATTTTTGTTTTAAAAAAAGCACATTTATTTGTAGAAACTAAACAAGGAAATTTAAAATTAGTATGTGTTTTTTTGCAAAATAAATCATTATTCCACCAGTGCGCCATGATGTACGTGATAATACTGCAAACATGAGGTCTGGTGGTTGCTGTAATGATCGCATTAGATATTGTATTTTTTTAATATTAAAATTAGGCAAATCTGCAGACACTATTTAAATACACATTCTAAAGGTAATGCCACTTCAAAACCTAAACCTTCTCTCTCGCTTTTTCAGTTTTTTCTCTGATCACATTGCACGTTGCTGACAGGGAGTTATAAACACCTCCTCGACACTTGACATTTGTACACAGAAATAAAAGCAGAGAATATCAATAAAAAATACCTGGAACTTCGGGTTGCTTTCTCGTTTGTTTTTCTTTTTGTTGTTTAGTAAGTCTCTTTTCTTTTAAGTATAGGCTTAATAGCCTAGTTATAATATTTTGTACAATGTAAATGGGTGTAAAATGTTCACTCACAGTCTTTTTTGCTCCTTCTTGATGTTTTGTTAGTGTATAAGTGGATTGGAAGTTGACCCTTGATTTTGATGCGTAAAATAATCAGAGAGTCCCCCAGACAGTCCTGAAGAGAAGCTAGGCAACGAGGGCCTTAAAGAGTCACATTGGAGGGAGGATGGCGCCTGTGGGGAAGTGGACGCCGAGGCCCTGGCACTCATTGAGGTACTACTCTGGGAGGTCATTGAAGGATGGGGGACGTGAGGAAAAAAGTAACTTGTCTGTCCGGCAAGTAGGTTCATGGAACATGGGTTAAGGGAGTAAGTCCCGGAGCAAGGAACCGAAAGACCACAGGGCACGGCAGAGGCCGCAAGCGCTGCTGCCGTTAGGTGATGAGTAGCATAGGGAATGTCCCCATTCACAAGTCTGTCAACGCTAAGGCCGTTCGAGGAGGGGAAAGAATGGTTATTTCCCAAACTGTTCTGGGTCAACATAGTGCTATAAGACATAGGGTGACTAGGGTACGCTGAGGAGGTACCATTGTAGCTCAATGCGCTACTGGCCCTCGGGTGATGCAGGGACAGAAACGGTGACATTGGCCAGTATAAGGACCCGGACCTATCCATAAAGGTTAGCCCAGAAGTTAGTCGAGCACCACGTTTGAACGCTAGCTTGGCCCTCGATGTTGTGGATCTCCGGCGAAGTTTCCCCGTCGTTCCACCGATGAAAACGTCATCACTGCTGGGGTCCAGCATCCAGTAGTTTCCCTTACCTGGGTCATCATAATGCCGCGGTACTTTTACAAAACATTTGTTCAGGCTGAGGTTATGCCTGATGGAGTTCTGCCAGCCCTGCTTGTTCTCTCGATAGTAAGGGAAGTTTTTCATAATGAACTCATAAATACCATTGAGAGTGAGCCGCTTCTCTGGACTCTGTCGAATAGCCATCATTATCAGCGCATTATAACTAAAAGGAGGTTTCTCATACTTTCCGTTTTTCTTTTCCCCGTCTTTGCCAGTGTTGCTGTCTCCCTCCTTGCTATCCTTTTTCTCTTCCTGTTTGTCCTTCTCGTCGGTTGTCGTTTCTTGTGTTGAATTGTCACTTTTAGAGCAAATGTTGTCCGACTTCGTGTCAAGCAGAGAAGGTAGAGGAGCCTTTTCATCTTCCGATAAAGCAGGCCGGTGGTTGTCGTTTCGAACGGCTTCCGGCACCAAACTGTTTATACTAAACGACGATTTAGGAATCATTTTTACTTCTTTCCGTTCGCCCATATCCAACATTACACGAACGGTAAAATGGCAACAACCAAGCAGCACAGTTGGATCTCAATCTTTCCTCCAGCAAACTATCACTGCAAATATGAAGAGGAAAAACAAGCCTAACAACTATTGCATGTTCTCTAAAAAACACATCGATAGGAGACAGACAACTACAATTAATTACGGGAGCCACAGACACCAATCTGTAAAAAAATAGCTTGAACCTTTACAGTCCACAGCCAACCACTGCAGCATAAGTATTAACGCGTCCTCTTTGGTTTCAACCAATCATGGAGCAGTACTTAGCAGTTGCCCTAGTGCGCAAGGATACACACATCCACCAATGCAATGCAGAATGCACTCATCACTATTAACAAAGGCTCTCTCTCCTCTGACTAAAATCAAACCAAGAAAGATCGCATCACCCAAATCCCTTTCCACTACTTCTGATATTTCCACATTGCTGATGCAACATTTCCCCTGCGTCCTTAAACTTTGTTTACACACCACTGGGGGAAAATAAACACGGAAGGGAAGGGACACAGAAATACCTAACCGCCGTGGAGAGGTACTACTTTATGTCTTGCCACTCAATCTGTTAACTTTGGGGGATATTTTTCCTTGCTAATTGTCGTGCGTAAAAGTGCACTACACTAGTATAGCCTACACTTGAGTATTATTTCTAACTATAGGTGTAACTTCTATAACACATTTATTCAAAGTGAACACTGATAGAATAGATATCAGATTATAATTCAGAATGGTGTTTTCTTTGATTTCAATATAGAATGTTTAATGAAATCCAAATGTACCTGTATAGTCTTCCATTCTGCAGTTTAAGCCTTTGGAACATCATCTCTCCTTCAAATGATAATTTATTTAATAATCTGCTAGATGTATATACATTTTATATCATACACTATAGACTTATTAATGTAAAAAGGCCTGTGCTACAGGAGACTTGTGAAATTAGGAAATATAATAGCAAGGGTCTTTTTTAGGACGGATAGTGTAATATGTGGTTCCTCAAGGAAGGATTGTTTTATTAAGTTACTTAATAATTTGCCCATTCGTTTCTATGCAATTGCAATGTCCATAGCAACCATACAACCATGTGGACTAATAAGTAAAAGGATGTAAGATTATAGCGTCAAGGGGAAACTGTGGTCAATGAGGGTCACATTAAAAATGTACGACGTTTCCGTTGTTTTAGTTTAATTCGTCTGTAAAAGTGCTGAGTCAGTGATACTTTCTTTTGTAGAAATTGTTGTAAAATATGTACCCTGACGATATACTGGGTCATAACGCTCCACGATAGTAGAGTCACAACATTAGACTTCCAAAACTGATATTACCTTACGCTCCCCCAATTTTATGATCTGTAAAACAATACTAAATGTTTAGCGAGTGCGTAAAATTAAACTGAACGTCTACTTGTATTAAGTTGTCAGTTTAACCTTTGAGTTTTAATTTTTTGTTTTGTTTAAGATGAATTAATTTGAGTATATAGCTTAGAACCTAGTCCACACAAACACTTGCATAACTTGGGTACTTTCTCAACAAAATACAAAATACTCTTTTGTATAAAAGCAAATTAACCAAAGACAATTCCCAGACGATGTTTTTCTTTTCTTTTTGTTTGTTTGTTGGTTGGTTGGCTGTTTGGGTATCGTTTAATGAAATTATGTAAACAAAACCCAATGGATAATAAGAACGTTGTTCTAAAAGTTGTGTGAAATATAACTTTGGGGTTATAAAAACATCTCCCAAAAAGAAAATACAAATAAAGGCTCTCTTTGGCAATTGAGGAACAGAGCTTTATAGAAAAAGATGACACAATCAGGTGTGCAATATATTTACTTAAACTTTTTTCGCGGATTGGCAAAGTTAGTATAAAACAAATAGGGCAATGCACAGTGTGATGTAAAATTTGAGCAGAGGGCACCCATATAATATGCTAACGTTTGGGAATGTATTTCTGAAATGCGGTATATAAATCACACATTTGGAAGAACGTTTAATTTTACCGGCTTCATCTGCCATTGACCATTTCAAATACCTTTATTTTAAATGAATCAGTTACACATATTACTCGGTTAGAGGTAGCTTGATAGAGACCGTCCATTAAAAACAAACAAAAACAAATTACCATATGTGCGTGAATAAATTATTCAAATAATATGTTTCCTAAACATTTGAAAAGCAGGCTATACCCATTACGAGTTAAAATACATTGTTTCATGAAAGTATTCCAGGAAACTTGTATGTGTATGCTTTGTATGCTGCAGGCGTATGTGTTTTTGTGTTTTTGCCACAGACCAACTGAGACAAAGTATGAAGTGGTTTCAACTCCTGCAGAGAACATGCTTTCAACTGTATCAGTGCAATGGCTTTCTACACAGGGTTTTCGTATCAGACCTTGTTATAAAAGCACACAAAACACTTTGTTTCTAGTCACATTTTTTATACTGAAGTCCGAGATAAAATGTATAGAGTAGGGTGAGAGATTGGGGGTAGTTTAGGATTTCTCTCGGCGTGAGGGATACCAACTTTCATAGAGAATGTGATACTACAAAGGCAGCAGCCTTGTCGCACCACTTAGTAGGAATGGCGGCTTGTCATCATTCAGTTTCAACCCCTGAAACGTGTACTAGAAGCATATAGATCTTCATAAATAAAGTCAGTGGTTTCTATACAAACTAGTTGGCCGCACCGTTAATCATTGTACAGATTTTAGCTAGGCCTACTGAAATATCCATATGCATTAGATTATGGACAGAAGATGAATATCCAAGTTAATAACAAATCAAGCCAGATTCAGCTGCAGTGTGGGTGTGTGGATTCATGTGTGTTTATTTGTCTGTTTGTGTTTGCGTATGTGACCTCAATGGATGTAGCGTGCATTGACGTGAGCTGTTGATAATGTTTCTCCTTCTGAATGACGAAGACAACGGCCATAGGCATAGGTGCTGATGATGATACTAATGATTTACTATAGATAGCTAGCTAGATAGCTAGATAGCAAGACCGACCGACCGACAGACAGACAGACAGACAATTTTCGTTGTGATCCTAATTTTCATTGTATTATTCCTTTAGAAAAGGGCAATTTATATTGATGATTCACTGTTAGAAAGAATGCAGAAAAAGTGTGAACTACATTTATTTTTGTATTTAGTCTATGTTTACATTGGTTAAGTTTGGAATATGCTTCTGGAAATAAATAAGTTGCACTTTAAAATGTTTTTTTTTTGTTCAAATTTTTAAGCCCTAAATAAATCAATGCTATTAATGTTGGCAAACACATCTTCGGGGAATTTCTTAATCCTTAAGTAAGTTTGTTTTAAGATAATGACTGTGAGCACAACATATCTGCTAAACCGTAATAAACCAATCAAGTAGGTCTACCTTTACACAGTTATTATTTATCTCAGGACAGAAATGGTGTTGCGGGAAAATAAAACAAGGATGTACCTAACAAATAGTCTAATAGCTGTGCATTATTGTGGTTTTAGCCTGCAATCGCAGACATGTTGGGGTAGAGCGCCTCCTAGAGGAAATGAATGTGACGGCTGTTCTTGAGCGGCGCAAAAGAAATTCAATTTATGACAGATATTACAAAAATGGGGAGGGGCACATCTAGTATAAAGTTTCGAAAGTGGTTATGGCTTAAACAACTTTGGCTGAATATTTTGCCCATACATCGGCAAGATAGCAAACTTTGTTATTTTTAGACAAGATAGCACAGACCTACAGATATAATACAGGCCCAAATATGGGTCAATTTCTACTTTTTATGGACACGAGTGTGTGTGTCCGTGTGGGAAGGTGGGGGCTGTCGATTGATTAATTGGTTTTATGGAATTTACAAACCTGATCTTGTAGAACATAAAATATATGGAACACATTGATCGTGCTCACAGGTTCCCACTAGGCCTAATGTCACAAGCGGTATTAAAAAAAACTGCAGTTAAGGCTGTAAAATTATATATGTAGGTCTACGTACAGACAATTTTTCCCTGCCTTTTGAATTTTTCGGATCAAATACAAATTTATAAGAAAAGTGCATGCAGCGCCTAGAAGGTTCATGGCCATGGAAAAATTATTAGTAATAGAATAGGTTTTGTATCCGCTTTTTACATGGATGTAGCCCTTAACACAGCAGAAGCTTTTGATCAATTAAGTTGTGAAAAATATAAGAACGAACAAAAAAAACAAAACAGGAAGTTGTGTCAACTGGGAACGAAATTTCTTAAAATATACATGAAGTCGTGACATTTTGGATGATTAGCTCAGCCTTTTCTTGGCAAATTGATCATCTTGTCCGTAATTATGGGTTAACGGGAGATAAAAAGAAATAGGCATATGAAGTAAATTCACATGAGAGAACAGCCGGTTCAATCAAACAATACTTCTAAAAGCTATTCTAAATAATCTTTTCAAAAGTAAGCTATAAGGCGTTTTTGACTTTTCAATTTGTCCAAAAAGGAGGTGAGAGAAAAGCATTATATGGACTGGTATATTACATTTGCAGCCGTGGTCATTTGTTGCTTATTGTCTTGTCAGATTCCGCTTGGTTTTTTTAGGCGTAGACTTGTAATTCAAAAATATAAAATTACAATAATCAAAACATTCTTATTTTTGACGTAAGGCAGCAGGTAATGCTCATTGTATTACAAGTGTGATAGACCTATAATGTAATTACAGTGGCAGAACTAGATCTGAATAGTCAAATCTTACGAAAATCCTTACAAAATCATTAAATAATTAATTGACCATTAGAAATTGTTATACTGGCCTAAGCGAAGTGTTCGTCAATTTGTTCTCCGTTAAAAGACACAGCCTACTCTTTAAATTGTAACCAAAATTCCATGTCTAAAGGCGAAACTGGGAATGTCAAACGTTGTTGGGCTGTACACAGTCGGAAATATATTGCCGGCCCTGCGCTTATCCAAAACTAAGTTAAGATTGGAAAATTGAAGCAAGATTTCTTTTCTTTTTCTTTTTTATGGGGGTTGGGAGGTGGTGGTGCTGGTTCCTGTAAGGTTTACAATTCATGTCAGGCTGAGTATGTGAAGCTGGAGTTCATTACTGACGATTAAGATTCAGGGTTAATGCGTCCAATCAATGTCAAGCGCTAAAATGAACTTTTGAACTACACAGGCTGTCTATTAAAACCAGTAGCATGTAGTTATCTAGAGTATAGGCTACAACATGAGTCAAAAAAGAGGCAATGGCTATGCCTCCGACGCCACCGTGCGGTTACTGCAATCGACCAGTTGAAGGAACATTACTGACTGTAATTTACCTTTTCACTTGGCGGAAAACAGCAAAAGAAGGGAAACACTTTTGAACTATAAAACAATTCTGGCTGATGAAAGTGGAGTCTACGAAACGTTTAGAAACTTTCAAAAGCAATGTTGTTTATTGGTAAAATAAAGTATGAAAGAAAATATCTTCTTAACGAATAATTGGGAAAACATTTAATCATGTAAATATTGATAGAATTATTATGTATTATCGATTATTAAAGTCCATTCATAATCATATAGTAATACACGACTATATAATAATTGTTTGCACTTCAAATATGCTACGTGGGGTTGACAACAATAACAAATTATTTTCAAATTTGATCTCCTGATTCAATCTCAGGTAATGAATGTTTCCATAACCATCTTATTTCATTCATACAATGTTCATAAAGGAGACACGATAATAACAATTGTAGGCTATATGTATCAAGTAGCCTATTAAAACCTATTCTCATTAAGTGTAATATAAACAATAGTCCTGTTCTTTAGTGATGCGCATAGGAATAGTCAATAGAATAAATAATTACTCAAGATTTTATAGGCACATGCAAGTTCTCATCAGCAGCAATCAAAACACTTTGATATCTATTAGAATTTTACAAAATAATTTAAGAAGCTACACCTATTAAGTATGGCCCTAACTCTGAACTAAAACCCTTTAACTAAACAAGTTGATAAAAGTTTTGTATAAAATTTATAATCAGAATTGCAAGTAATGCAAAATACAGCTGGTTGCAGCAATAGATAAAATCGTGTGTGTAGGAATACATTGTAGTAATAAATCCTTTCATGATTTTATTATGGTTGAGCCCAGCTATAGTGTATGTATACATCTAGTAGTCAGTCACGCCATTCACTCTATTTCTTTGCAAAGAACTTCTTGAAGACATTTTTCTTAGGCTTGTCCTTGGTGTCCTCAAGGTCCTGTGGGGGCAAGGGAGGGGGTGTGGCAGGGGGATCCAGGGCAACGGGGGGTGGAGGAGGAGGAGTGGAGGGGCTCCTTAGCAGGCTTCTGTCATTCTGTGTGGCGTAGACTGAAATGAGACCACCATAGAACACAATGTAGAGCGGCCAAATAAACCACCAGAAAATGGCTCTTTGAATTATTTAATTTATTTAATTATTTAATTATCTACTTTGGCTTAGGTCCCCGTTACACACATTTCACATTGGATCTGTTTGTGTGCCGTTCCTAATATTTCTCGCATTTAAACGACAACTAGCGTTTTGTGTTTCAAAAGATTTGACAACATTTTGGCGACTGCAGAAGAACTAACTGAGACCAGTCTAGTCAGTTACAGTCCAATTCAAGGAAGGTGTGCTGCAACACTCGAATCTTGTGAGAACCAGAGGGGTCTAATGGAAGACTAGCACTGAGAAGTAAACCTCACCCGTCTCCCTGCAGTCCCCTCCGTCCGGATAGCGGTGTCGGTTGTAATAGGTGTGGGGGGGCTTTGGAGGAGCCTCTCTCTCTGTGGAGGATTCCCTCTCGCGGCTGTCTGTCCTGTCCAATGCCCTCGAGGTCTGGCTCTCCTCGGGACCTTCAGTCAGTTTCTCACAGCTTAGATTGAAGGAGGAAGCTCTCCTGAAACCAACGCACGTTAGCAGAGGTCTCACAGAACAAGGTTTCACAAGAAAGGCGAATGACTTTTTTCCAAGTCATTTTAAAAACAGACCTGAGACCACTGCAAGTATTAGTGTAAAGTACTAGATTAATAAAGTCTATTATCAAAAATGATAAATGACTTATTGTAATGTTTTTTCAAATATGAATATGATGGAACAGTTGCATTCTTACCCAGAGTCATCAGAGGAGTCGTAAGCCTTGGTGCAGTTCTCAAGCTCCAGCACCCACTGTAGCTGCAGCTCTCTGCTGGCTGCAGCAAACAGGTACTGGCTACCATCCTCCAGTCTGACAGAAACAGAGACGGCTGCATCATGAACAAAGGTTGATGTCTCTTGGCACACAACCTATTACTTTTCAAGCACTTCCAGTGGCTGGAGTAACGGTGAGTTATGGGTAGTGTCTGCGTGTGTTAAAACTGATAACAAGAGGGACAGAAATAGAGGGCTGTGTGTGTGCTTTGTTAGCGTGTGTCCAGAGAAGACTGGGGTGCACTGGACTGTAGTTGTCTTATTAGAAACGGAAAGTTTTGACGCTGTGTAGTGAGTGACACTATTTTGGACCATGTGTGTACATCTGGTCTGTTGAAGTAACAAACCTTGCATGAAACATACAGACCAACCACAAATCATTCTCTCTGTCCTGATTGGCCAGGCACTTACATGAGTTTGAATGTGTGGTCCTTCCTCCTGTAATAGGGGTTCTCTTTGCACACTGCTCCAGCCATGTTGATAGGGGGCCATCTAGAGGTTCTCTGGAGAAACACAGGAATTATACAGGAGCATCAGCAAAGTAGAAGCAGTGCTTTAACCAAAAGGCTAACTAACGCTGGTTAGACTTCAAAATAAACAAAAGACACTCAAAACATAGTCATGTGTCGTCCTCTGGGGTGATATTGTAACCAGCACCCCACAAATTAGATGTCCATATTCTTTGGTTGCTCCGGTGGAGTCTGTGTGACATAGCGGCCGAGAGCTGGATCCGGCTGTCACTCAGCTGTGTCTGACCGCACATTATGTAGGAGGTGTACCTATACCGATGCACAATACCTCTACTGCAGCCTCCCGGTCTTTAAACAGGTTCAGGGTCTCTCCCTCCAGAGCGGCATACACTGGCTCCCAGTGATCCAACCCCTACACAACGTTGTGCAACAACAACTGATTTAAAACCTCATATCATGTGTTTATACTATGGAGGAATGTAATAGTCGTCAACATAAAGCTTCGCTTTGCTATAATGAGGGTGTAAAAGCACTGCCTTACTTTGTTTCCACTCTGCTTCAGCTTAATCTCCAACATCCCATCTATTTGGACGGATACATCACCCCTGACCTGTAGGTGTTTACACATTACTCATAGAAGGTTTGAACGTGAAGCAAACACATTTTACATTCTTCAAATCAAAGTGTCTACAGTTACATGGCAAACAGATTATCCACACCTCCATACTCGAAGAATCCCCCAATCATTATTCATTGGCCTAATCTGGACTATTGTGGAGGTCTATTTTCCAAGACTAGGTCTAAAATCGTGACCGGCTTTACTCTGTGACAAAAGCTTTAAGTGAATGACTGATCTCACGTCAGATGCTGACACGGACAGGCTGGCGGTCTCCTCTGGCAGGTCTGTCAGGGTCCTGCGTAGCTGAGGTGGAGAAGGGGGCAGCTCTGTCATTGGAGGAGAAATGTCAGGCAGTTCCATATCCTGTTTCCGGAGAGGTGAACGAGAGAAGCCAGGGAAGGCAAACTGCTCCCTAGCTGGAGGAGGTGGGGAATCAGGAGGCGAAGGCAGCTTTCTTAATGACGGTGGAGACTCAGGGCGTATAAGATGCTTTCTCACTATAAAGGTTGGTGATGATGGTGGAGTGTGTCTTTCTTGAATCGGTGGGGGAGGCGGTTCAGTAGGAGTGACAAACTTTCTGATTGGCTGAGGGGATTCAGGTGGGCTGTCCTGCTCCTCTGGTTGGTCAGGAGAAGGAGAGCGAGCGGGAACAGGCTGGGCGGCGGCCGTGTCTGCAGTGCGGCCAAGCCTCCTCTCTCTGAACAAAGCCGTAGGCTTAGGGGCCAGAGGAGGCCGGCCTGAGGGGGGCGACTCTTCCCCGGTAGTATTGCTGGAACTTGTCCTGGAAATGGAGGACGGAGGAGAAGGTACATAGGTTGACTTGCTAGAGGAGCTATGGCTTCTCCAGGACCTTGGTGCTGGGCTGGGTGTAGGTGTCGGTGCCAGGCTGGGCCTAGGGCTGGGAGGGAGGCTACTGGGGGTGGTGTAGGAGGCGGTAAAGAGGGTGCTCTCCTGTTGATCGTCTTTGTCCCGTCCTTCAACTCCTCTCCCGCTTCCTGTCCGGCGGTCCGGAGGTTTATATGGAGCGACATGTGTGCTCCTGGGGTCCGACGGTTTCCTCTTCAGGGAGGAAACTCTCTTTGGTAACTTGCTCCCGCTGCTATCCTCGCCATCGCTACCATGGAGACCAAGTACCCTCTGCTCCCTCTAGAAACAGAAAAGGACATGCATTAATTTCATAGTAATGGCACAGTACAAATGTATGATGAATTCACTGTTATTATTTGATTATATAATATTTCCAACTGACGTGTGTTCTCTTCTTCTGTAGTGCGGCAAAGCGTTCACTCTGGGCCTGAATCATGGCCTCCAGGTCCTCCTGTTTCTTCATCAGCTCCATAACATCAGACACTGAGTCCTTTAGGAGGATAACAGTCCAATCAGAAATGTCACTCGTTTTTTATGCATATACAGCTATGCTGACTTACACAGAACAATACGGGTTGAAAAAATATCTATGAAATTTATATAAATTTGCCTCCAAAATACATAAGGCTTGATATTGTTCTGATGGAAGGTTCATAGGCGGCAAGTCGATTCTAGGTCTAGGCTCCATACCCCATAATCCTCAGCTCTGAGGGTGCTCTCATAGGTGGTGAGCCAGTGCTCGGCTTGCTCCAGCTCTCTCTGCAGTCGCAGAATCTCCAGCTCCTCCCTGTACATTGCCCTGGTCTCCTCCCAAGTGTCCTCCACCCGCCCCTCCAACTCCTGCAGCTCACGCACACGCTCCTCCAGCTGGGGGGACAGGGGCGGAGAGATGAGAAGGTGAAAATAGGATATGAGTAGTGGGGGTGAGGAGGAGAAAAGGAATGAGGTCAGTATATTCCCTTTCTTTGTTGTCAAATTTGAAATGCCAAGATGTAATGTATTCTATTAAATAGTATGGGGAACCTAAAAAATACTGACTTCTTGAGACATGAAGTTGCCGTCCTGCATCTGGCGTCTGCCTTCGTCTTTCACAGCCTGCGATTTGTTGAGCTGCCTGTCAATCTGGGCACGGTATTCATCATGCTTTTTGATTAGCTGCTCGAGATCAGCTCCCTCTACTCCTATCCCCTCCCCTCTGACAAGGGACAGCATTTCCCTCAGCCATGCCCTGGACAGACAGGGAAGGACAACAGAAATCATACTTGGCAATTAACACATTTTGAGCATTTAAACATTTAGATAATGTACAATTGCTTGGGTAATTTGAGTATTAAACATAGTTAAGTACAATTAAGTCAAACTTATTTGTATAGCAAATTTTATACATATAGGCAATTCAATGTACTTTAAATAAGCAGGAACCTAAAAGAAAACAAAGCAAGAAATTAAAAATATGACACAGTAGAGCCATAGTCTTTGAAATCACGCAGGAATATATACTAGTTAAAAAAAGACATGTTAACAGACCTACCCTATCTTGCTGTCACACACACACACCACAAAAACCAAACCACCACCTACATGAGTTCGATCCAGTCAGCGAGGTATCTCTGCACGGCCTCTACTTGTCCCAGCCGAGCCCTGCGTTGGGCAGCCTTGTCCTGGAGACGGGTCCAGCTGGTGTCCACCTCTGTCAGGCGCTCGGTCAAACTGGAGCGGACCCGGGGCTGTCGTCTGGCCAGGGACTGACCCTCCTCTCTGGTCCTGGACACCTCCTCCGCTATCGCCGCGAGGTCTCTCTGTGAAAACACATGACCCCGCAAATCCATTCGTTATGTTCTTTCATTGACCCGTTGATGAATTAATACATTTATCATTCATTAGTTCTTTTTAAAAAAATTTGTTTAAATTCGCGGAGGATAATTTCCTACCTCCAGCCCTTCGTGTTGTCGAAGAAGAGCTTGGATGCTGAGTAAGTCGTGGTCCTGGTCGTCAGAGTCCAGCACCACCTCCTTCTCACTCATCCAGCCCTTCAGCTCGTCCACGTCATGGTCAAACTGATGCACCTCCCTCGCTGACTGCAGGCTCTGAAAAACACACGTTCACACAGGAAACACCTCAGCGCAGAAGGAATTGCCAAGAGTCCCCTGTGGCCTCCGTATTTTGTTGCAAACAACTATCAGAAAGTGATAAGTCGAATGTTTACTGCTTTTTGATAGCAGCACTAAAATGTCAAAATCCCATTTGGAACTTTAACAAAAGAAGCTAAAACATTGATCTCTGGAGTTAACTGGCTCTGCCACAAGCCAAAATGTCACCTTCAAATTCAATATATGCCAACATGGCACGCACAAGTCACCAAAGCAGTGTTCCTACCTGCTCTCTGAGCTTGACGGTGTGGTCGAGGTCGTCCCACAGTTTACAGAGAGCCGCCTCCCTCCTCTTTCCCTCAGCAGAGCCCAGGCCCCTGCTCAGCCTCTGCACCGAGCAAAGCTTGGTGTGGCCCAGAGAGCTCACCTCAGACGCCAGAGTCTCAAACTTCTTCTGTAGCACCTGGGAAGAGAAACGGAGAGCAAGATGGGGAGAAAGACACCGCTCTGGTAAAAATGAACTCAGATACTCCATATTCAAACTATTTCTAAATGTACCCTAAATTGTTTCCTAATTCACCCCTGCTCCCCTTCTTTCCTCAATACCTCTACATCCTCCAGGTCTTGTCCGAAGTCTTCCGACTCGGCCAGCGTTTTGCGGGAGTTGAGCCAGGTGTGGAGCTCCCGGGCCTCCCTCTCGAACACGTAGAGACTGAGCTGCTCCTCCAGGGAGGCCCGTCGAGACGCCGACAGACTCAGGAGACCCTCGTACTGGTCCAGGACGTCTGGGAGAGACTTACTAACCAGGTGGCTGGCAGATACACCCACACACACACACCAAATAAATTAGTCAACAAACATAGTAAGTTTGTGTCATGGGTAGAAATGCACGGCGTGTGCATGTGCGTTTGTGTGACCGGGTGTCCCTCCGTGTCTGCTGTGTGTACCTGTTGGGGTGTCCACAGTGCTGCAGCTTGGCCCCGGTCTCCTGCAGGCCCTCCACCTTCCCGCGGTGGCTCTCGAGGTCCAGGTCCACAGCGTCCAGCTTCCGCAGCAGAGCCTCGGTGTTCTCCTCACTCTTCCCAAAGTCCCTGGACTCCAGGCCGGGCTTCTGCTCCTCCATCCACAGCTCCAACTCGGCCACCTGAGGAGATGGAGGGGACAGGGGGAAAGAAGATAGGAAGAGTCTGTGAGACTTCAATAGCTCGTAGACTAGGACTTGTAGGATGGAACACCTCAGAATGTATAGTATTTATATATTCTTAATGAACACATTCATTCCGTCTGTTATGCTACGTAGGACAGTTGAATTTATGAATAAAGAGACAAACACACAAATCCTATCCTTTCAACCCCACCTCTGCCAGGAAAGTCTGTATCTTCAGGGCTTCCTGGAGAAGAAGAGTCTTGTTCTCGGACTCCCTTTTCAGTTCCTCAAAGATTTTCTTCAGCTCAGCCAATCGTTCACTGATCTCGTGAGACGCAAAGTGACGGCCTCTCACCAAGCTCTGCCCCGCCTCCTGTACTGCCTGGACCAATGGGCCGCGACTGGCAATCTCTTGCACAACAGCCTGGTAACCATAAAGAAATGATGGGTTTAATGCAGTGACTTTATTTGCCCCTCTCTCTCTCTCTCTCTCTCTCTCTCTCTCTCGCTCTCTCTCTCTCTCTCTCTTGCTCTCTCTCTCTATCAGT